>JAVIAB010000091.1:48501588-48664088 GCA_032433765.1 Megaustenia siamemsis | reverse complement strand
TGGACACTGGACACGTAAACGTTGAGTGACAAATACTTGGATCATAGGGTCGCAGGGGTGCTCGGCAGCGGCTGATTGGCTGCTGAGCCTCAGGTGGAAGAGAAAGTTGAGGAGTATTTAAAGTCCGGCACAAGAAGAAAGTAAGGCAAGCCAGAGATTTTAGAAGAACAAGGAGTTAGGACAGAGAAGTCAAGCCAGAGAATTAGAAGAAGTAGAATGTAGACTGAGTCAGTTAAAACGGCTTCGGCCGAACTGCTAAAGGCAGTTAGCCAGTTAACAGTTAGAGTCAGAACAGTTAGAAAGTTAAGTTGGAAGTGTAGTAATAAGTTTTGATGGAGTTAGTAAGAACAGTTAGAAATCTACAAGCTACAGTCATAAGTCAGTAATAGATTATTAAGACACTAGAGAAGTTATCAGTAGAAGTTGTTTTACAAGTGTCCAAGAATTGTGTTCCATTGTGTTACATATATTCTCACAAGTGTAAGTAGACTCACAAGTTTGTAAGAAAATGAAGATGTTGATGAACAATGTTCCATACCAATAAACATTAATAGTGAACATTGAAGAGAGACTTTATGTGCAAGTCTATTATATATCATATTGTGTGTTGTGATCATTGAAGTACTAGCCACTATAGAAAGATAAAGAACAAAGAACATCACAACACTATAACATTTAATAAAAGATTTGGTGCCGTGACCAGGATGAACCTGAGTTGTCGCGGAGAGAAACCAAATAAATTAATGACAGAAAGTTAATGGAAGAATAAAAAGCCTGTCTAGTCTACAACTTGGGAAATCACCGTGTACCGCCGCTGAGGTCAAGAGTTTATACGTCAACAAATTTACCTGTGTCTGTCCAGTTGTGCATGGAGAAGTCCGCAAGGGTCAAAAAGTCAAATTATGCGGTTACAAGTCTGAAATTTACCTGTGTCAAGTGTCTAAGAGAGGCACTAAAATTTTATTCAGCATTAAATCTGACCAGCCAAGAGATTGTCAAATTGTCAGTCAATATTACCTGTTTTGTTGGTATCAAGTCATAGCGTCAAGTTGCAACAAATCATTGTTTCGTCCACCTGAGATTCAAAGTTCATCAATGAGTCCGACCTTTGAACTGTGACCCACCACAGTGTTTATTTTGAAAGCATTCAGGAAGAGGCATAACTCTCAACAGAATATCGTCATCGTCAGATAACTCCCGACACATTTGTAATTGTCGAACATGTGTCGAATTTTCTCATGTGGCAATTTATTGAGGAAAATTGTGAATTGTGATTGATAATTAATAATTTCAAGTGGTGTAGTCTTTATTTTAAGTTTAATTCCAACAAGTGACAAATATACATGGAAAACAAACCAGTAGAAGAGATCGATCACTTCATCTATCTTGGAAGTCACATTGATCGAGAAGGGGATACGAGCAAAGAAATTAGAATCAGACTGGCTAAAGCAGCAATGTCTTTCAGAAGCCTTGAAAAGTTGTGGAAATCAAACTCATTAGCACAAACACAAAACTTAGACTATTCAAATCAAATGTACTATCAACCCTTACGTATGCGTGTGAAAGCTGGAAAACAACAAGAGATATAGAAACAAAGTTGAACGCATTCGAAAATAAATGTCTAAGGAAAATACTTGGTATAGAATGGAACGAATTCAAAACAAACGAGGAAATTAGAGAAATCGCCAATCAACCACTAATATCTTCAGTAATAAAGAAAAGACGATGGTCATACGTTGGACATGTGATGAGAAGAGATAATAATCGAATAGCAAAGCAAGCCCTCATATGGGAAACAACAGGTAAAAGAAAAAGAGGAAGACCCAGGGAGACACTGAGAAGAACATTGATGAGAGAGGCAAGAGCAGCAGGAATCGGCTCCCTCAATGAGATAGAACTGCTTGCACAGAACAGAGACAGATGGCGAGATTTGATAAAATATCTTTAAAAGAAAACTGCTAGAACAAAAATTCATATAGGAGAAGGTGTATCTTGGTCTACGCCCTATGGGCCGGTTACGGCTCGAAAGGTCAATAGATAGAGATAGATAGTCTTTATTTAGAGAAACAAGTCAAGTAACAAGTAAGAGTGTTAATATCTCAGTGTTACAATGGCCATTCGCGTGTGTTAGAAATTAAATTAAAATAAATTAACATTAGACATTAGAAGACCAGAAGGAACCGATCATCAACAACTGAGAAACAATAATTTATTTATTAAGTAATTAGTAATTAATTAATTTATTAAGTAGTTTGTTAAGTAATTAATTAATTAATGATTTTTAGAAAGTATTATTAATTAATATACCAGCGAATATTGTAAACAAGTTTTTTTAAACAGCTGGTTGACAGTTTTTAAAATGAGTGTTCTGTTATTATGTAGTTAAGTTTGATTAAATAATAATAATTTCAATACTACATGGTTATTCCACAGGGAAATTAAATAATAATAATTTTTATACTACACTGTTTTTATTCCACAGGGAAAATAATAATAATTTCTATTTTTTCCAGAAACCGAGGTCAGAGTAGAGCTCATAAAGTGTTGATAATTATTACATGTAATATAACATATAATAAATTTTAAATTGATTGTTCTATCAACAGTTAAGAGAGAGGTAGGTATTAGTATCATAGTGAAACATGGCCACCACCGTAGACCCCACAACCGAAACACTGAACGAACTGAGACTGTCGATAAACCATCAAAACATCAGCAATAGTATCCCCACATTTAAGGGTGAGCCATCAAAATTTAGAAGATGGATAGAAAATATAGAAAAATTTGCATATTTAACACAGAACAGAGACCCAAAGAATATAGCCTTCCAGACTTGTTCGGATGAGGTATCCACATTCATGAGAAGGAAACTAGAAACAGAACCAGAGGCAACATGGGAGGACACAAAACAAACATTAAGTTTGAGATATGCCGAAGAGAGAAATTCGCAAGACTTGTTTGCGAAATTACTTAAAATGAAACAAAAAGAAGGAGAAGCCGTGTGTACATATGGAGACAGATTAATCGGGCTAGCGGAAAGGGCATTTGTGAGAACTGGTATAAGAAATGAGGATATACAGTTGCAGATCATAACAATTTTTGTTGAAGGATTAACTAACAGAGGGCTAAAATTATATTTACTTAGGAAGGATCATAAGACAATTAATGAAACTTTAGAATTAGCCATCAAGGAAGAGAATCATATGAAAAGATGTGCGATTGAAGATAACCCCGTCTCTCACGGGCACACAAGACGCGAAGAAACCAGGAGTGTAGGTCCAGCTGGGGAGTGGAGTCATCAACTAATGGAGGTAGATCAAGGTAGGCATGGAAGGAATAGAAGTGATAGAGAAGTAGGACACACATCCATGGAAGTGGATCATGCTAGACACAGTTGGAATAGAACAAGAAATGAAGGACCACCACGAAGAATAGAGGGAGTCGCAGGGAACAATAGATGTTTCAACTGCAATAAGCTCGGTCACCTACAGAGAGAATGTAGACAAAGATATAATGGGAATAACCGAAGAGATCAGAGGTTACCATATAACAGTGGATTTGGAGTCAGTCACAGAGCCAACCAGGGAAACTAATGCCTCGCTCTTGGACTCAGGCCCCAAAGAGTGAGAAAAGTCATAAGTGGCCAGAAGAAAAGAAAATGAAGAAAGGAGACCCCAGTTCCTGTATTGTTAAAGTAGACGGGCATAGATTTAGAGCATTAGTAGACACAGGAGCTGAGGTGAGTGTAATTAGAGAATCTGCATATAAACAGTTACAGAATAAGTACAAATTGAGGCGAACGACAAACAATCTCGAGTCGGTAAATGGAGGTTCACTAGGCGTAATAGGAATTACAAAACTTGATATACAGCTGGGAAAAACTAGGCTAAAACAGAAGTTCAGAGTAGCTAGAAATTGTAACCGAGTTATGATACTAGGACGGGATCTTTTACACCGTGAGGGAGTCAGAATATTCTTTGACATTGAGAAGATTCAGATGGGTCATGAATGGATGTCCATGGAAGAGGATATACATATAGCTAGCTTGGTTAGAACCAAGAAGACAGTAGTATTAAAGCCCCGTACAGTCAATATTATACAAGCAAGGGTCAAAAAGAGCCCATGCCTTCAAGCAGGTACCACAATAAAAACTAGAACCTTAAGGAGTTCCTTTATAGTGGATGAACCAGGGGTAGATTCCATAGATGGAATAGTAAGTCTTGGGAAGGATAATGAATTTCCACTCATGTTGCTCAATAATACAGGCAAGACTATACATTTAAAGAAAGGCTGTGTTGTAGCTGAAGTTGACAAGGAAGAAGAGACTGTTGAAGTAGCAATGGTGAGAGAAGACAAAATACAAAAGAATAAATTCCAAAGCAATTACAATACTTATAACCAGAGTAAATTCAAGAGCAATCATAGGGCACCAAGGAATGATGTCATAGGAAGGAATAGAAATAATTACAATTCTAACAAACATTGGAATAGTGACCTGGAGGAACCCTACCGGAGTTGTCAGGCCAGACCAGCCAAGTACAGCAGTCATCAGACTTACCCAATGGGCAAGTCCAATCATACGATACTAACAAACGAGCGGAAAGAGAGTTTATTGGCCCAGTTAGCTACTGATGGAGAAAACAGGAGGTTAGTTGAACCTCTAATATTGAAGAATCATGATGTGTTCGCGTTAAGTGATTTCGAGCTAGGCAGAACCACCACTACGGAGTTAGAGATTGATACTGGAGACTCACCACCGGTATACTCTAGACCTTATCGAACTCCATTAAAAGACAGAGAATTAGTGGAGAAGGCAGTTGAGGAAATGCTCAAGGCTAATGTTATCCAAAGGATTAAATCAGCTTGGTCATCGCCCATTGTATTAGTGACAAAGAAGGATGGTACTCAAAGATTCTGCTGTGACTACAGGGCACTGAACAAAGTCACCAAGAGCATATCTTACGCCATGCCTTTGATTGATGATATTCTAGGCATGTTAAATGGGGTTAAGTTCATATCGAAATTAGATGCCAAGTCCGGCTATTGGTGCATAAAGGTGAGTAGAGATTCTATTCATAAGACATCTTTTAGTACACACATAGGCAGCTTTGCCTGGAACGTGATGCCTTTTGGGCTCAAGAATGCACCTGCTACGTACATGAGTCTAATGGATGAGGTGTTGGCTGGTATGCAAAAATTTGCATTAGCGTACATGGATGATATCTTGGTGTTTACATCTAGCACTATCCAAGACCATCGTAAGCACCTTGAGCTGGTATTTGAACGACTGAGGCACCACTCCGTAAAATTAAAAATGAACAAATGTGAGTTTCTAAGAACAGAAACTAAATATTTAGGATTTGTGGTTTGTAGAGAAGGAATTAAACCAGACGGGGATAAAATTAAGGCAATCAGAAACATGGCAAGCCCTACTAAGACCAGAGAAGTCAGGAGCTTTATAGGAATGTGCAGCTATTATCGGAGATTCATTCCAAACTTCTCTGAAATAGTGGAACCTTTAATTGCACTAACTAGAAAGTTTGCTAGGTTTAAATGGACAGCAGAATGTCAGAGATCATTTAATAGCTTAAAAGAAGAATTAACCTCCATACCACTTTTGGCACACCCAGATGCTAATAAAGACATGATCCTTTACACTGATGCATCAGACCAAGCCATTGGAGCTTGCTTGGTCCAACATAGTGGTGATGAGAATGAAATTATACCAGGAATTAAGAGTGAGAGACCTATTTACTTTTTATCACATAAGCTTAGTAGATCTCAAAGGAATTGGTCCACAGTTGAGAAAGAGGCATTTGCTATTCACTATGCGGTACAGAAGTTAGATTTTTATCTTCGTAATACGAGAGTCATCATCAAGACTGACCATAAACCTCTGAAGGATATGTTAAAGTCGCCGGTGCAAAATAGGAAAATCCAAGCTTGGGCTTTAAATCTGCAGAGCTATAATGCACACATAGAATATATACCTGGAACAGAGAATACCTGCGCAGATCTCTTGTCCAGAATCCCATACAAGGAAAATGAAGAAGAGGATGAAGAGGAAGAAGAACCAGAAGTAGATGATAGAAATCTCCAAGTCAACATAATCAATACTAACCGCCACAATAATACCATGGTCCAGAGACAAACTGAAGTAGAACAGAATGAAGGAACTGATGATAGTGAAGGAGAAGTGGAAATGTCTGTAGTCAGGCGAGAACAAGAGAAAGACACAACATCCAAAAGAATAATACAGGATCTGGAGAACAATAAGAATCTACAGAAATGGAAACAATTTCTAATCGATGAAGATGGGACCCTTTGTTACGTCTCTGGCAAGAACGCAGATCACATATGTCAAGTCTACATACCTACTAGTTGCAGAAAACAGGTGATAGAGGCGTACCATGATAAGAATGGACACGTTGGTAGAGATAAGGTCCTAGATGCAACAAGAATTAAATACTATTGGCCAGGGATGTTCCAAGAGATCTCTAATTATGTGAAACGGTGCAAAATATGTAAATTAAGGAATATGCAAGCTGCAAAATGCCCCCTTCAAAGGACGGACAGGCAGCATTTCCCAATGCAAAAGGTAAGCATAGATATTACAGGTCCTTACCCAAGGACACTCTCAGGGAACAAATACATTGTACACTTTACGGATAGTTACAGTAGATGGCCAGAAAGCGTCCCAGTTTCAGACAAAACTAGCAGTACAGTGCTTGATATTTTTTTGAATGAATTCATTCCAAGGTATAGTTGTCCACAAATCATACTTACGGACAATGGAGGTGAATTCACCTGTCATCAGTTTGAACAAACAATGAAGAAATTAAACATTAAACATATTACCACATCTAAATATCACCCCCAGTCGAACGGAATTAATGAGAGACAACATAGAACGTTAAACGACATCCTTGCTAAGACCACCAGTGATGGGAGTAAGGATTGGGATGTCGTACTGAATCACGCTTTAGCAGCGATAAGAGTAAATAAGAATGAAAGCACAAAATATTCCCCCTTCTTCTTATTGTTTGGTAGATATCCAATGTTGCCACTAGACAATTTACTCAAGCCTAGAAGGAAATATTATGGCGAAGATATCACTGAAATTATATTACAGCAAATGCACCACACACAACGGGCAGTATGGGCCAACCTTAAGAATATGGAAGAAAAAAGGAATAGAAGGTCGAAAGTAACTCAAACCCCTACTTTTGAAGTAGGAGAAAAGGTATTGTATAAGAAGCCCCACACAAGCTCAAAACTGGAGCCCCGTTGGGAAGAAGGATACTATATATTAAAGAAAACAGGACCTACTAATTACAACATCAAACACCAACTGAAGAATACAATTATCAGAACTCACGTACAGTCCCTGAAAGCTGATGTAGAGCTATGGAATGAACCCATTAGTGAAAACAACCTAGGTAGGAAACCTCGTCAGGCCACCTATGCTGCTCCGAGAATAAATTATAATTCATCCACAACCACGGATGACACGGACACTGAGTTACATAGAGAAGATAACTTTCCGGCTCCCCGGGCATATTCAAAAAGTAATAAGGAGCAACTAATTGTGGAAGAGTCCAGCTCACTGGCATCATCGGAGGGGGAGGATATTGAACCACAAGCCCCTTTTCAGAACACTAGATTAGCTAGTAGAAGAAGAGCAGAGCAAAATAAGAAAAGACTCAGGAGGATGAGAAGACATTCCTCGAATGAAAGTGACATGCCTATCCCAGAACACAGACAACGGATAGCGGATAGAGAAGCCAGACTAGCTCAAGAAGATAGAGAAGAGTCTGTCACACAGACCGAAGAACAAGTCCGATGTAGTGGAACAGATCAAAGGCTAAGATTAAGGAGGACAAGAAGGCACTCGTCCGATGACCTGAACACCAACCCGGAATGCAAACTACTAGTAGTGGAGAGGCAAACCCCATCTGATCAAGAGTGTAGAGAAGTCTCAGTCGCATCAACGGAAGAAGAAGAATGGGAAGATCATGAAACGGAGATACAAGTTTCATCAGAGAAGTGTGAGACAAGTGAGTTGGGTGACCGAGGCAATAAACGACCTTATGGATTGTCTTCAGATGAGACTCCATGTCGTAAAAGAAGAGGTTAAGGGAAGCATAGAAGATGGCCGGATGAGTCGATAGACTGACGGTTAGAAGATGTAACTTAATAAGAAATAGATGGAGATTGGATAAGACTAAACGGGTCTTATGCTGCAACAAGAGATATTAATAACTACTATGTAGACAGGAGATGAATTATAAAGACTATATGTATGAAGATGTCAATAGAGGGACAATAAGGTTCCTAAAGTTATGATCGTATAAGAGATACGAGAGTCGATAGACGAGAATGTAAACAAGGGTAAGGGATTCCCAAGGTTTACCTGTGATGACTCACTAATGAGAAGCCAGAATTTAGTTAAGCCGTATAGGTGACCACTTGGGGAGTGAGTCACCCGAAGTAACGAATAAAAAATGGTGATAACCATGTTTACATCGGCTTAATTAAGGCTTGAGTCGAGTTGAGAGGACGCTATTTACAGACGCAGAAGTCTTAGTGTACCTAGAGTTAAGAGAACTCAGAATTGACAAACAAGAGATGATTTATAGAGAATGTCTAGAGATGATAGTAGTGTCAAGAGAATATAGAAGACGAGAGAGCTGAGGAAATAGAGATTACCTCAGATGAACTAGAGAGTTTAGAGGAGTATCGATGAAACATATGTACTAACTACGAGTTGGTCAGAGTTCTTAAACTGGTGAAGTTGGATGGTAATCCAAGGAACAACTGACCAATAATAGGTAATGAGAAAAGACAAAGTGATAACCTGTGTTGAGTGAGACCTAAAGGAATTAGGTTTTTAAATTGAAGAAGATGAGTCTAGAGGAGACTCATGTGAAACATGTAACCAGAGTGGTTATATAAGGAGAGATGGAACTTGAGAGAGAGTTCCAGAATTTATTGAGACTAAATAGTAGTCCTGTGTGAATACAAGAGATTAATGGATTAATCGCAGATTATTCTGAGTCAAATTAATGACTAGCAGATGCTGTCAAGTGGACTGTATCCAGATAATTCTGATATTGAGAGTAGAGAGGAGATACTAAAAGAGAGTATCATGAAGAAGTTGTGTTTTAAAATGAGGCTCAAAGAGGGTATGTTGTAAATAGATAAGTCTGAAGATATATATGTATGTATATTGATATATTATTGCTCAAGCTAAGTGTGGTTGGTGATCGTGTTGTGATTGTGATCTCCGGAGATATGTGCATTGTCTAAGTTTTGTCAGTATATGTTCTATGTCAATTGAGCGGATATGTTCTAAAGCATAAAGACTCGTAATAATGATGCATGATAATGAATGTTGTAAATGGTTAGTTTTTTTCTAAGAGTTTATTTTTAGATTCTGATACTGGGATCACAGATGCCAGTCGACAGAGGTTCTGCTGATGCCTGTAATGTAGCTCTCCTCAAGAAGCTGGCAATCAGTCATCAGAAGTAGTTAGAATGCTCAAGAAGACTTGAATTTTTTTTTATTATCAGGGGACACAACTGGACATATTTTGAAAAATTAAGTCCCTTGGAAATGTTACATTTTTTTGTTACAAATAATTTTTATTGCTCAGTACCTTATTGTCTCCTAGATTGTGTTGATGCTTATGTATTATTAAAGAATGAATGTTGTATGGTGACAATTATTTAGAGGAACATTGTACTGAATTTTTTTAGGTAACTTACAATTTTTGATTTACTATTATGATTAATAGTCATATATTAATGATGTTCCATATAACTCTATTACTATTTTTATGTAGATGATACTAAGATTTATTTACTTAGAAATAAATCTCATATGTTGTAAGGGAGCAGTGTAACAGAGTATGCTAAAGAGAGCAGATACTGAATCGTTACCGCTCTAGAATAGAGGATAGCAGTATCATATAGTGGCGACCAGCAGATTTAACTATAATGATGGTATTTCAGTATAACTAGTGAGTCAGCAGTTTAGTTACAGTAGAGGTTATAGGAGAAGGGTAGTAACCAGGAGGAAGGAGTGAGGTTCAGAGTATTGGACAAAGCGATGGGAGGTTACATGAGCCCCACTCACCAGTTGTAGAGGGTGGGTAGTGACGCACCGAAGGAGAGGTCCAGAATAGTGGAACGACACAATGTCTCACTACATGGAAAAGTTTAGTTACATGCAACGACCTCGTGGTGTTATTGTCAGAAGCTCCACGAGTGTCCATGTTCACAACAACTAGTAGTTGTTAGTTATTGTGATGAGCATGCGTTGACCCCATGACTTTGGCCCGGCTGATAAATAAGTAGTCATCCAACTTCCAGGAGAGGTCATTGTCATGAGGTAACATTATGTCACCAAATAGGGCGTAGAGATTTCGGGGAAACAGGATGCTTTGTCCAAATTTGGGAAAGTTCAGGTGAGTCACAGATGGTGGACACTGGACACGTAAACGTTGAGTGACAAATACTTGGATCATAGGGTCGCAGGGGTGCTCGGCAGCGGCTGATTGGCTGCTGAGCCTCAGGTGGAAGAGAGAGTTGAGGAGTATTTAAAGTCCGGCACAAGAAGAAAGTAAGGCAAGCCAGAGATTTTAGAAGAACAAGGAGTTAGGACAGAGAAGTCAAGCCAGAGAATTAGAAGAAGTAGAATGTAGACTGAGTCAGTTAAAACGGCTTCGGCCGAACTGCTAAAGGCAGTTAGCCAGTTAACAGTTAGAGTCAGAACAGTTAGAAAGTTAAGTTGGAAGTGTAGTAATAAGTTTTGATGGAGTTAGTAAGAACAGTTAGAAATCTACAAGCTACAGTCATAAGTCAGTAATAGATTATTAAGACACTAGAGAAGTTATCAGTAGAAGTTGTTTTACAAGTGTCCAAGAATTGTGTTCCATTGTGTTACATATATTCTCACAAGTGTAAGTAGACTCACAAGTTTGTAAGAAAATGAAGATGTTGATGAACAATGTTCCATACCAATAAACATTAATAGTGAACATTGAAGAGAGACTTTATGTGCAAGTCTATTATATATCATATTGTGTGTTGTGATCATTGAAGTACTAGCCACTATAGAAAGATAAAGAACAAAGAACATCACAACACTATAACATCTTTGTTGACCAGCAATTTCTGAGGCAGCGGATCTATCTCATTGAGTGCCGTCTCTGCAACGAAGGTTGGCTACAATGGAGAGCCATTCCACTCTGTCTCTTGCTTTGATATTGCAGGGTTTCATAGGCTGACTTGTCCATCATTTGATATTACTCGTCCATGTTAGTTTTGGTCTACCTCTACCCCTTTTACCTTGTATGTTCCCTTCCAAGATTACTTTTAGTAGGCTGCTGTTTTTTTTTAACATGTCCCAAAAATCTTCTCTGACTTTAACTTTTTTCTTCTTCAATGTTTGGACTCAATTATTCTCCCTCAGTGTTTGAAATTACTTTGAACGAAAGGTGTGTCTGACTGTGTTGTCTCCACTTCAAGAAGTGAAGCCACTTGTGATAGTGTTCCTGATTGAAGTATCCTTTCAAAAAAAAAAAAAACTCTCTTGGCAGCACTGCCATTCACGTGCGCTGCTGCTCGGTGTGGTGTTTTGGCAAAAGATCTTTTTTATATTTGAACTTCAAATGTCTATCCTGGCATACGGTAAATTAACTAAATGTGGTCTTTAATTTTCCATCTAAATATTTATTTTGAATTACGTTGTCTCATTTATAGACACGTTGTTTTATTTATAGACAAGTTGTCTGAGTTATATAGACGTTGTCTGAGTTATATAGACGTTGTCTGAGTTATATAGACGTTGTCTGAGTTATAGACACGATGTCTGAGTTATAGACACGTTGTCTGATTTATAGACACGTTGTCTGTGTTATAGAAACGTTGTCTTAGTTATAGACACGTTGTCTGAGTTATACAAATGTTGTCTTAGTTATAGACACGTTGTCTGATTTATAGACACGTTGTCTGTGTTATAGAAACGTTGTCTTAGTTATAGATACGTTGTCTGAGTTATAGAAACGTTGTCTTAGTTATAGACACGTTGTCTGTGTTATAGAAACGTTGTCTTAGTTATTGGCTATTGTTATTGTTATTGGCTATGGAAGGCCTCGGTCTCACAGCAAACGAATTAAAATCCATAATTGCTCAACCGCCCGTGCCAGTGGAATCATCCGAATTACTAACTCATCTCCCAAACAAAGAAAGGTAACTGTAGTTCCCATCGTAGCAGTCTCAGCACACGCCAAAAGACATAAGGCGTGTCTTAGTTATAGACACGTTGTCTGTGTTATAGAAACATTGTCTCAGTTATAGACACGTCTGAGTTATATAAATGTTGTCTTAGTTATAGACACATTGTTTGAGTTATAGACATTTTGTCTTAGTTATAGATACGTTGTCTGAGTTATAGAAACGTTGTCTTAGTTATAGACACGTTGTCTTAGTTATAGACACGTTGTCTGAGTTATAGAAATGATGTCTTAGTTACAGACACGTTGTCTGAGTTATAGAAATCTTGTCTTAGTTATAGACACGTTGACTGAGTTATAGAAATGTAGTCTTAGTTATAGACACGTTGTCTGAGTTATAGAAACTTTGTATTTATTCAGGCATATTTACATGTTTCTTATCAATAAAATTACAAAGCCAAATTTTTTTCAAATAATTAAATGGTCATCTAAATGAACATCTTAGTGCAACTAAAATGGCAACAAATATGACCAAATATAATAAAAATATACAGTTATGTCCCAATTTGTCTAAATACGGTCTAGACCTAAATGATGGTCAAAATGTGCATTTATATTACCAATAAAAGCAAAGTCAGAGTGTTCACAAAGGCATGAAGCATATTGACATTAACATGGATTTCAAAAATATACTTTTTAGAAAAAAATTCGTAATGCCATAAAATTCCGAGCTCTAGTCATGGGACTCCGGTTGTTCTAGCCTTCGTTTACTTTCTATTTTCGTGTTTATTTTTTTTCTCGTCAAGGCTACCATTACTGATCTCGATGCAGTGCCACTTACGTCTTATGCAGCAGGTCTATCTCAATGGAACTGAGAAAGAGTGTTCATCGGTGCTTACAGAGCCAATTCTGACATTTGGAAGCGAATTAGGGACAGTAGACGAACAAAAGGAAAGATGATAAGAGGCCACAGAGATGGGATTTCTCCGAAGAATATTGAGTGTTCTCTGGAAATCTAAAAAGACCAATGAGGATACTTTCAAAGAGGCCAACACAAAAAGTGAGAAGCAATCAGAATGAAACAATCATGAGAAGAGGAAAGTTATAATACTGGGTTACAGCTGGCAAAATAAAGGGAAAAAGAGATCGCGGGCGACAAATAGAGAAGATACTGCTGCGATCATGGCACATTCAGACTAGGACTACCGACTCTCTTATGAAGGCAGCTGTCTGTTTAAGTGATTCGGTTGTACCGTATAGATTCTCTTCAAGGGAGATGGGTGTGGACCACATTGTCTTTCTCAGGTCTGTGTACTGGAGGTAATCCTGTAGAACATGTGTTTTTGTCATGTTATCCAGAGTACAGTGGCAAGAGCTTGTAGTTCCTATTTTGAGTTTGGTAAACATGAGGTTTCTCATTCTGTTGTGGCCAGTGCGTAAGCGAAGTATGATGACTTGATCCCTCCTTGATAGTTGGAGGTATCCATCCCTCTCGTTATACTTTGAGTGTTCTTGTTTCCATTTTTCATGGTACTGACCTTTCATAATGGATTTGGCTTAATCGTGGCTGACCAGATGGTTCTCTTGTATTAATTTTCCTCCCTCTTTAGTTAAATTGTCTGAGCGTTCGTTTCCATGAATATTACGGTGTGAAGGTATCCACTGGATGACCACTCTCTGAAAGTTACTACACAGTTGGTCTAGGGTTGTTCTCAAGCCATCTAGCTTCCGTTTCTACGATGGCGGATCTAGTCCACGTTCTCTCGATCGCTGCAGAAAGTGCATTCGATGTCTGATTAATTTCGGTTCTAAATTGCACTCCTATGCGTTAAAGTCAGGATGATGATCTACTTATTACATCTGCGCCGATAAAACAATGTCGAACGCCAGCAATATTCCATTTTCGACAAATCAAGTGTTGTAAATGCGACACTCCAACGTCTAGGCTTGTCCTGCGCTTTACGTCACATTGGTGCTGTTCATGACCGTTGTTGGATTTGCTTGACGAAAGTTATTTATATGTTCTCATTAATATGAAATGCTTCGTCAGCCGCAGTTTTATCTCTTTATGGAATTTGCACCATGTTTTTTTCGTCGTAGGCCACATTCACTAAAGTAATCAAGAATCTAAAGGGCGCGTAATTGCTGTGCTTGGGACATTGTTATGTGTGCTACGTCATCGTAATGGCTCATCGTAAATCCCTAGACCGGCCGTACGCTAATCGTACGGTCTGTTCTTTGATGTGCGACGAGGATAATCTGACGACTAAATGTGTGATTATAAGTTGGAAATTGAAATCAACAACGATGGCCTAACATCATCAAGTACTATACATTTTTAAAGAAATATGACGATCATCACTTTCGGGAGGACGTGAACTTCTGGTATGTAGTGGATAGGCGGCAGGAACCATTGCAGGCTATGCATGAAAAGTGTTCCTTGTTGCAGTTTCCTCATATTCCAAGTTTATAGGGGAATGGTTAGTCTCGAGGCAAGATGCCGGCCTCGGGACAGAGAGGTTGTGGGTTCAAATCTCGGCTACACCGGTTGGGGTTTTTATTTATGATTTCTCTCTGCGACAACCACCCCTGGTCTCAGCAGCGAGGCCCGGCTTGAAACGTCAGTTACTCATCGACGGAAAAAAACATGAGTACCTCCGAAGTCGGAGTTATCTGCCTGTTCGGCGAAGGACCCCTGTGCACACGGCTGCCAGGGAAAAATGGATTAACACGCAAAATTCAGTTCCTAGTCTCTAGGGACTTCGTCAGAGTTGAGAGCTGGCGAACGCAACAACAACAACAACAAAGTCATGTAGCTCGCTGTTCCTGGGTTTATGTTTCAGAGCTGTTAGGACTGACAGTGCATTTGTCAGTATCACCAATTTTTTGTGCACGTTATTTCTGTGTTGGATAAAGAAGATACTAGATAGCTTGCTGTCATCGCATGGATAACAGTCAACAACAGAAATGATACCATGCACTGTACATAAACGATTATGGAAGGACATGATTGCATACGTCAACCGGTATGGTACATGATGATGATGACTATCAGGCGTTACAAACTTCGATTTATTTTAATTAATTACGTTCTTATTTATTACCGAACAATCTTAGTTGTAACTGATCTTTGTTATAATATCTTGTTATTCTAGCCACACGCCCAGGGACACGTCCTGGGGAGATCCTAGCGTTTGGCTTTTCGTGGCAAGGCGCTGTGCCACTGAGTACGGGTTCAATCCTGCTACGGATCATATATTGTTCTTCGTTTTTTTCCTGTTGATTATTTGTCATTTTTTCCGAGTGCTGTAAACATACCTCTTCCTCTGAATATATTCGCTAATTATCGTCTCGGAAGTTTCCCTCTATAATATATTCATTTATTATTATTTCTCTCCTGCGGAGATAGACCAGGTGTTAGCTGAGGTATTATTTACTGCTCGTCGCTGTAGGATTCACGCAATACTGTCACGTCGTTATTCCTTCTAATTCTGGACCAGTGAATCAATTCAGCTTGTTAGACGTGTAATAGTGACTAGTTAGGGCCAATTGTCATGGGTCAACATCTAATTGAGAATATGGTCCATTCATTGTGACTGTGAGCTAGGGCTTGGCTTTCCAACCGGAACTGTCCGGACTGCGTTCCGGC
Source organism: Megaustenia siamemsis (assembly GCA_032433765.1). NCBI lineage: Eukaryota > Metazoa > Mollusca > Gastropoda > Stylommatophora > Ariophantidae > Megaustenia > Megaustenia siamemsis. The sequence goes on along the minus strand of JAVIAB010000091.1, from coordinate 48,648,200 downwards.
AACCTTTTAGTGGCTCTCAAGCTCACTGAGCTACATAACTCACAGGTGGTTTTTAATTTAAGAATAAAAATGTCTTCTTTTTTTTACCTTTCAGCGTCGTGGGGAAATATAATTTGAGATCTTTTGCTTTTCTGTTGGCCTCTCCTGCTGTTATGTTTCCTAGTGTTTCTAAAATTCCAGCAATCCATCTTTTGCTTTTCTGTTGGCCTCTCATGAGTAGTATAGCAGGGTCCAGCCGTGTCTCATTTGGCCCATAAATTAACAAAGATATATAGCGCAGCGCGATAGTAACAGTTTAGTAGATTACACAACGTCAATGAAAAACAATTGTATTAAATATAAAAAAGAAAACAAAAGATGTATTTTATTCTTTTATTATCTCAGTAGATATATAGCTTACAGTGGATATTATATAACATTACAAAAATATTTAGTACACTGAGTAAATATATAGTACAAGGATATCATTTATTTGGCGATACTAAAAAAAAAGAAGAAAAAGAGTGGTATGGTAACAGCTTTACGTGGTAATGGACGAAACAAAAGTCGACGTTTCGGCCAAGTAGGCCTTCATCTGGACGAACAACAAACACACAAATTATATATAACGATATATTAACAAATATAACTACATGGCGATAATATTCTAGATACTAAAGAGAGGAAAAATAAAAAATAATAGTATTTTTCCTCTCTTTAGTATCTAGAATATTATCGCCATGTAGTTATATTTGTTAATATATCGTTATATATAATTTTTGTGTTTGTTGTTCGTCCAGATGAAGGCCTACTTGGCCGAAACGTCGACTTTTGTTTCGTCCATTACCACGTAAAGCTGTTACCATACCACTCTTTTTCTTCTTTTTTTTAGTCTCGCCATTATCATCAGCTTTACAGCAGCTTCGCATCTCTACGCATCTTGGTGCATCTTGATGCCTTTACCTCTACTAATATCATTTATTTATAGCAGTGTAGTTGGGTGTCTGCTTAGCTCTATGTCATAAATGAATCATAAGGGGTGAAACTGTTAGAGATTACTGGTTAGTCTAAGCTGGTAGTGTAAAGAGTTAAATATCTAGAGACGTAGTCGAGACGTTATCAGCAGCTACCTTTCTTTTTATATAGAAATAGGAAAAAGCATTTCTTGTTTGACTGTAGGAAAATATGGAATTATTTAAGACTTTGAAACCTACATTTTTCCCACCCTTAGCCTTTTGCGTGTCGAGAACCTCTAGAAACATATCTTTATCTCATGTGTTGTGTTGTTTACTAGCCCTTTACAACTGATTTTGTCGTAATCCCCACTACAAGGATACGTTTTACTACATAAGCTAACAAGAGCTGTCCCTTCGTACTCTAATTTTAAAAGACCTGGCGTTCGTTTGGTGTATGCTTTAACACCCTTACAGTTTATACAGTCTGTCTTGCTAATATGCTCATCGTAAAAATCGGCAGGAAACCAGTCTTTATATTCTCTATTAAACTCATCCTGCATATTTGACTTAACTATGTCCTCCAACTTAGGTGCGCTTAAAGCCAAGTATAGGAGGCAAAAATAAATGACTCAGCCTTAATAGAAAAATAACAGAAGTAATGGTATCAAAAAAGAAAAAGACATCACCTCGTTGGAAAATAAAGACATGTGGAACAATATTAAAACAAGTAAATGAATTTAAATAGTTGGCAACTTTGTTAACCTCTGGCGGAAGATGTACAAAAGAGGTGAGATGCAGAATGGCTCAGGCAAAAGCAGCTTTCCAAAAAATGAGGAAGTTACTATGCAATCCAATTTTGATAATAGAAACAAGAAAAAGAGTTCTTAAATGTTACGTAGAGCCAGTCTTAACATATGGGTGCGAATCATGGACAATAGGACAACAAACAAGAAAATCACTGGAGGCCGTAGTATTGTGGTTTTACAGAAGAATGTTGAGAATACCACGTACAGTTAAGAAGGGTAATGAAAACGTTCTGAAAGAGGCCAAACAAAAAGAGAGCTAATTTCCAATATTAGGGAGAAATAATCATCATTTTTTGGCCATGTAATGAGAAGAGAACAACTGGAATATATTGTAACAACTTGGAAAATCGAAAGACAAAGAGATAGAGGGAAACAAAGAGAAAAGATACCAGACAGCTTAAGAGGATGGCTTGGCGGCAGGCCAACAAAAGAAATGATAAATAACTGTTGAGAACGAAAGTTGAGGAGAGAGATGATCACCTACGCCAGCAGGCCCGGCACTTGATGATGATGATGATTTACAAGAAATGATTAATCAGGGGACATTATCAAATTAACAATATGTAGATATGCAACTTTAGATTATGTCCCTTGAAATTTATATCACTATAACAGTGCTAAAATTGAGCACCGTCACTCGACGTTTCGTATAAGAAATATGGTGTTAGTCCATGCATTTTTAAATAGAACTTCAACACATGATTTTTGGAGTCATTTGGTCGGTATTACGCCCCAGCCGCTTTCTTCTTCTTCTTCTTCTACCTTTTTAGCTCCCAGTGGAGCATAGGTCTTCAACAAATACTTTACAAGTCGTTCTGTTTTTTTCAATTCTTTAAAGATCATTCCACGTCTTCCCCATCATCTTCATCTCTGCTTCGATCTGTCTTCTCCAAGAATTCCTTGGTCTTCCTCTTTGTGTTTTCCCCTGGGGATTCCAAAAAGGGCCTGTTGTGTAATACTCTCAGTTGGCTTCCGTAGTGTGTGTCCTATCCATCGCCATCGTCTACGCTGTACCTCTTTATCCACTGGTATTTGACCCAGCCGCTTCACTTTCCTACAAACAAATCCATCTAGGATTAGTTGAACCTGGTATAAGAAAATAATAACAAGATTACGTGTCGAGTTTTATAAAAAAGATACATCGGTCATTTGCTGAGATTGAATGAAGAAAGACTTCTCCGTCAGGCTTTCTTATGGAAACCATATGGTAAAAGAAAATGGGGTAGACCAAGAGAATCGCTACGCAGAACAATTAGTTAGGGAAGACACAACCATGGGCCAAGAACTACATGACCTAGCAGCGGATCGTCACTCGTGGAGGACCATGACTTTCACCCCATGTGCCGTCTTCGGTCAGAAAAGAAAATGCTGAGAAATAAATGGACCTGGAAGCCGTCGATTTGGATCGAACCCGCCCCCCTGTCCTTAATAGGCCAGTGCACTAACCACTGAGCTATCGGTATTCCCAAAGAACACGATAAAGACGTTAATATGATTGTAATGATGAAGATTTATAGTCTAGTTCATAGAAAAAAGAGTGAATTAATATAAATTATAAAGGAATGGGACGAAGATAAGAGGAAAACCAATAGAAAAATCTGAAACAAGATCTGTCTTTTTCAATCAAAAACAACTTATCTAAATGGCTGTGACAAGGCAGAAAGATCAAAACACAACACGACGAGCCATCAGCAAACGTTGTGAGAACACCATACCCAAGGGTCGACCATGAAAAAAATGGATCGATGGAATATTAAAAGCACTTGGAAACAAAGCAGCAGCAGAGGCGAACAGAAGAGCAAAAGACCGCAAATTATATCTCCCCTCGACGCTGAAAGGCAAATGAGGAAGGAAAGAAGAAGAAGAAGATGAGGAAGAAGATCTAAATGGCATAATAAAAGATCACCGACTGAGAGAATGGCATGAATGAAGGACCGAGTGATGGAGAGGGAGATGATCACCTACGCCAACTGGCATGCCACCTGATGATGATGAATATAAATTAATTGTTGCCACATTTTCATCACATTACTACACACTGACGATTATTGACACAAATGTGTCATTTACAACGATTTAAATTCTCACAATTTGTTTCTCCCGTTTACATATGAGTCATTATAGTTAAAGATAAGTAAAAAAACATCTCAACAAGGCAAACAGAAATAATATTGTGAGACATACAGACATGGAATTATAGTCAGTCTAAGCTTTAAAGACACACACACATGCTCACACACATACACACACCAATACTCACATTCATACACACATATGCACGTACATTCACACTCACACCCATACACACATGCACACACGTACACACACTCATACTCACATCCATACTCACACCATACACACATGCACACACACCAATACACACACTCATACACACAACCATACACACACCCGTACACACATGCACACACACACTCCCATACATACACATGCACACTAACAACCATACACACATAATAATATACACACAATCATACACACACAAGCACAAACACACACAATCATACACACATAATCATACACACAACCATACACACATAATAATATACACACAATCATACACACAACCATACACACATAATAATATACACACAATCATACACATGCAACCATATACACTCAATCATACACACAACCATACACACACAAGCACAAACACACAATCATACACACATAATCATATACACAACCATACACACATAATAATATACACTCAATCATACACACAACCATACACACACAACCATACACACATAATAATATACACACAATCATACACATGCAACCATACACACACAAGCACAAACACACAATCATACACACATAATCATACATACAACCATACACACAACCATACACACACAACCATACACACACAACCATACTCACACCCATACACACAATCACACTCACATCACATCCATACACACAATCAAACTCACACACATACACACAATCACCCACACACACATACACTCACACCAATACACACACAATCACACACACACACCCATATACACAATCATACTCACACACACCCATGCACACAAACAAACTCACACCCATACACACCATCATACACACAAAATCATACACACACAATCATACTCACACCCACACACACACAATCATACTCACACCCACACACACATACACAATCATACACACACCCATACATATACCAATATACACATAGACACTCATATGGTTACATGGCCAAAACAGTTGGAAGCCAGCTGGTGTTGATCTTGAATAGCAACTACCAAACATGTGGCACAATATCAGCAAGACCGTAAAATTAAAATTATTGAGGACATATATCTTCCAGATAGCAACATACGGTTGTGAAGCATGGACAATCTCGCAAACTGCAATAGAAGAAAATCGATTCATTAGAAACAAAATGCTACAGAAAAATCCTTACGGTACATGTAATGATGAAAAGAGCAATGAAGACATATTAAGAGTTTTCAACATTTAAAAAGACCTGGCTTATAAACACCATTCTACAGAGGAAATTTAATTACTATGGTCACGTCAAAAGACACAGTGGGGTGGAAAGAACAATAATAGAAGGCATGGTTCCTGGGCGACGTATCAGGGGCACACCAAGAAGAATGTGGTTTCAAGACATCAATCCGTTTTGATCATGTTTTGATATTCCCTTTGTTTACGATGACTGATGATATCGCATGACTTGGCGAGTGCTGAGACTGCTATGATGGGGACTACAGTTACCTTTCTTTGGGAGATGAGTTAGTAATTCGGATGATTCCACTGGCACGGGCGGTTGAGCAATTTATGGATTTTAATTCGTTTGCAGTGATACCGGGCCTTCCATAGCCATAACCATAACCAAGGAGACCTTGAAGATAGCAATAGAAGGAGTGGGAGATCTGACTAGAGACAGATAGTCTTCAGTCTGACTGTGGTAAATGCAACGTTCTGCAAAGAACATTTGCCCTTAATCTTATGATGATGTTTATGACTATAGATGTTTTACTAATCAATTTCTATCATGGCTGATTTTGCCAAATATTGAATGGCAGGTCAAGCAGTAGAATGAGGAGGTAAAATTTATCAGGCTTACCTCTTTTTTCTAGCTTCTTTTTTGTTCTAACTTAATTAAATGATTTAATTTCATTGTGAGATATTGCTGCGTCACTTCCTCTATTTCTTCTCTTTGTGCTACAATCATTAACCAGCATTACACAGACAATACAGCACAGCCTGCATTAAAATAGCGTTAGAAATGTTTAAATAATGACACTCACTACATGAGTTATTGTTAAGTATAGTAAAGTTAGTCCCACAACAATTGCTGTCGGATAATGAAGTGTTAGTGATTTGATTATACTAAGCTTCAACTTCAAGAAGTAGGGTGGGAAGTTTCCTTCCTCGCTGACATTTCTATCTATCTATCTATCTATCTATCTATCTATCTATCTATCTATCTATCTATCTATCTATCTATCTATCTATCTATCTATCTATCTATCTATCTATCTATCTATCTATCTATCTATCTATCTATCTATCTATCTATCTATCTATCTATCTATCTATCTATCTATCTATCTATCTATCTATCTATCTATCTATCTATCTATCTATCTATCTATCTATCTATCTATCTATCTATCTATCTATCTATCTATCTATCTATCTATCTATCTATCTATCTATCTATCTATCTATCTATCTATCTATCTATCTATCTATCTATCTATCTATCTATCTATCTATCTATCTATCTATCTATCTATCTATCTATCTATCTATCTATCTATCTATCTATCTATCTATCTATCTATCTATCTATCTTTCTATCTATCTATCTATCTATCTATCTATCTATCTATCTATCTATCTATCTATCTATCTCTGTCTGTCTGTCTGTCTGTCTGTCTGTCTGTCTGTCTGTCTGTCTGTCTGTCTGTCTGTCTATCTATCTATCTATCTATCTATCTCTGTCTGTCTGTCTGTCTGTCTGTATCTCTGTCTGTCTGTCTGTCTGTCTGTCTGTCTGTCTGTCTGTCTATCTATCTATCTATCTCTGTCTGTCTGTCTGTCTGTCTGTCTGTATCTCTGTCTGTCTGTCTGCCTATCTATCTATCTATCTATCTATCTATCTATCTATCTATCTATTTATCTATCTATCTATCTATCTATCTATCTATCTATCTATCTATCTATCTATCTATCTATCTATCTATCTATCTATCTATCTATCTATCTATCTATCTATCTATCTATCTATCTATCTATCTATCTATCTATCTATCTATCTATCTATTGACCTATCGAGCCGTAGCCGGCCCATAATCATAGTCCAAGATACTCTTTCTCTTATCTAAATTTTATTCTAGCAGTTTTCAATCCTTGTAGAGATATTTTTATCAAATCTCGCCATTTGTCTTTTTCTGTAAAAACAACTCATTGAGGGAGCCAATACCTGCTGCTCTTACCTCTCTCATCAATGTTCTTCTCAGTGTCTCTCTGGGTCGGCCTCTTTTCCTCTTACCTGTTGTTTCTCACATGAGTGCTTGCTTTGTTATTTGATTATTATCTCTTCTCATCACACGTCTCAACACATGACCATCGTCTTTTCTTTATTACTGAAGATATTAGTGGTTGATTGGCGATTTCTCTAATTTCCTCGTTTGTTTTGAATTCGTTCCACGCTATACCAAGTATTTTGGGACTCTTTACTTCTTACTTTTTTAAACCTACTTTTTATTTCTGTAGTGCATCTTCCATCTGATGTTATTATTCTGCCCGATTACTTGACGCGTTGTACCTGTTCCAGATTTGTCTTTCTTGTTACTAAATGAAAAAAAAACAACTAATATGTTAGAAATCATATGTTTAGAACATAAAAATAAATATTGAGTTCGATCAGTGAGTTTACTGCTGTATTGAGGCATACATTTTGTTCTTCATTAGGTTCAGGAAATGTAAAGCTGGGACCATACTGTACTCGTGGTGCACAGGTGCTTGATTTAATCTCAAACTGGCATTTTTATATTTTAGTTCTAATTTTCGATATTGTGAAACAACTATAGATGAAGATGTCCTGAGCCGAGTACATTCCCCTGGTTCTTAAAATTGATGTTTAATGGAAGTGGTTTCAATTTGTGACAACAGACACAAAACGTAATTTTATTTATTTAATTTTTTGGTTAAATAAAATTGATCATATTATTATATATGGTTATGGAAGGCATCGGTATTACTGAAAAGGAATTGAAATCCATAATTGCTCAACCGCCCGTGCCAGTGGAATCATCCGAATTACTATCTCACCTCCCAAAAAAAGAAAGGTGACAGTAGTCCAAACCATAGCAGTCTCAACACACGCCAAAAGGCATAAGGCGAAACCGCACAGAAAGTGAACACAATCGTCTGTTCCATGTTATACGATATCACAATCCATCGTAAACCATCGGAATATTGAAATGCGACTAAAACGGATAAAACGCACAGCATATGGTGTGCACAGAGCACTTAACTCAGTAGCTCATGCAACAAGCCGGATTACAGTTATGTATGGACTATATATACAAAATTAACCACAAGAAAGTATTACATCAAGATCTATATAAAACTGATCTTTAGGTGTGAATGATATTTTAGTACTTAATGCATGTAAGAAAAAGATCAAAGGTTTGCAAATGTGAGAGTTTCATGGGATGCAATATTCAGTTTTTAACCACAAAAGTCTGTAGTTAAATTTTGAGATACACTTTCAACTAATCACATTGAATAAATAATAAAAGAAGCTTGTGTTATATCTTCCTGGACAGACACAAATAAACTAAAGTATCGGTGACAAGCAACTGTGTTCGGGTATTTACTTTCATGCTTGCCTCAAACTGTTTTAGTTTTTATTTTATGCGCCGCGTTTTACCTTAATTGTTGACTATTTTATTAATTTTTAATATTACATTAATTGTTGACCATTTTATTAATTTTTAATATTACATTAATTGTTGACTATTTTATTAATTTTTAATATTACATTAATTGTTGACTATTTTACTAATTTTTAATATTACATTAATTGTTGACTATTTTACTAATTTTTAATATTACATTAATTGTTGACTATTTTACTAATTTTTAATATTACATTAATTGTTGACTATTTTACTAATTTTTAATATTACATTAATTGTTGACTATTTTACTAATTTTTAATATTACATTAATTGTTGACTATTTTATTAATTTTTAATATTACATTAATTGTTGACTATTTTATTAATTTTTAATATTACATTAATTGTTGGGTGTCCGGTTAGCGCAATCGATAGGCGGTTGGCTTACCACGGCAACAGCCGGGGTTCGTTCCCTGGCGAGGACACCTGGGTTTTACTAATTCCCTAAAAATTAGTGGGAGCCGCGATAGCTCAGTGGTTAGTGAACTGGACTACTACGGACAAGGGGTAGGGTTCGATCCCAACCGACGGCTCCGGGTTCACCCAGCCTTAAATGGGTACCGGATTTTTTCTGGGAAAGTAAACGGGTGTAATACCGACCACATTACCCCAAAAATCATGTGCTGAAGGTCTGTAAAATATAGGGTCACTAACACCATATTTCCCTATACGCCACTTGGCGTGACGGGGGGTACTTTACTTTTTTACTTTTACATTAATTGTTGACTATTTTATTAATTTTTAATATTACATTAATTGTTGACTATTTTATTAATTTTTAATATTACATTATTAGTTTATTTTGTCTTATTCAGTGTTTGGCATAACTCATAATCATCATCATCATCATCATCATCATCATCATTGACTGCCGTCTCCTCATCGAAGGTTGGCTACCATGGAGCGCCATTCTGCTCTGTGATGGTCCAGATTGTCACAGACTGACTTGTCCATCTTTTGATGTTACTCGTCCATGTTAGTCTTGGTCTGCCTCTGTCTCTTTTACCTTGTATTTTCCCATCCAAATTACTTTTAGTAGGCTGCTGTGTCTTTTAACATGCCCCAAAAGTCTCTTTTGTCTTGTTTGAATTGTGTTTAGTAGTTCTCTTTTCATTTTTAGTTGTTTTAAGACTTCATCGTTTGTTTTCTTTTCTGTCCATCCAATTCTCCTATAAATCCACATTTCAAAGGCTTCAATTTTATGTTCTGTTTTCTGGTCTAATGTCCATGTTCCGGCGCAAATGGCACAACTAGACGCTACAATAAGATAAAGGTTACAGAGAGAGTTAATAGCTTACTTAAAGTCAAGTCAGGGGCCAGGTGGTGATTATTGAACATACTTTCAGTGCACAGACATTTTTAATGCTTTAGGTAAATTATTTTTTTAGCAATGTGGTCAGTACTACACCAGCGCCGTGGCTTTATTTTCGCAGAAAATCTGGTGCCCGTTTAAATTTGGGTGAGCTCAGATGTCGTCGGATCGAACCCGACCTCTTGTATCTTAGTTTACTAACAGCTGAATCACTTCGATTCTATGAAAGATTAATTAGATGAAATGGAAACAATAACTATGAAAGATGAATTAGATGAAATGGAAACAATAACTATGAAAGATGAATTAGATGAAATGGAAACAATAACTATGATTGATTAATTAGATGAAATGGAAACAATAACTATGATTGATTAATTAGATGAAATGGAAACAATAACTATGAGAGAGTCATCATCATCAAGTGCCATTTGTGCTTTCACTGGTGAAATAGAGTTAGGTGTAAATGCATTAGTGCATTTGTGATTAAACCATCTTCATTGCTTTCGCAAGCATGTGGCAGCTGTGCAGCATCACGGGGAAGGTGCTGGGGAAGTACTCTGAACTCTCTGGGATTGTCCGGTATACAATGAAGATGATCTGTCGACTAAACTAAACTAAACTAAACTAAACTAAACTAAACTACTGAACTGAACCGAACCGAACCGAACCGAACTAAATTAAACGAAACTAAACGAAACGAAACTAAACTAAACTAAACTAAACTAAACTAAACTAAACTAAACTAAACTAAACTAAACTAAACTAAACTAAACTACTCAACTAAACTAAATTAAACTAAACTGAACTGAACTGAACCGAACAGAAGCAAACTAAAGTAAACTAAACTAAACTGAACCTAAATAAACTAAACTAAACTAAACTAAACCGAACTAAACTGAACCAAATAAAACTAAACTGAACTAAACTAAACGGAACTAAGCTGAACTGAACTGAACTAAACTAAACTAAACTAAACTAAACTAAACTAGAAGAGATCTTCACCTATACAGAAACAACAAACACAATCTGATGCCAATCAAAAGACAATTCTGTATGACTCTACACCAGTCTAGGACAAACGTGTTCTTAAAAAAAAAGGCAGTGATGCAGAGCTCGAGGCAGAACAAGATTAAAAGTGAGGTGGAAACATCAAGGAAGCAATAAAATGATTTAATTTGAAAATGGCTGAGACTTCTAGAATAGCGAGAACTAGAAAGTTGAATGACGCTTGAAAGATTATAATAGGCAGGGGGAAAAAAACAAGGAGAAAAGGAGAAAGAAGAGGTAGAAGAGAAGAATGAAGGAAAATAAGAGGAAGAATATTTAATTTGGCATTATCCCTTATTATTTCTATCTCTCAGCACTGAGCAGCTTGATGAATAAATGAGAGGCTGAAAACAGAATGAGAAGGAGCAAGGTGAAGTGATAGCATCACGATGTTAGAGTGGGAGAGGGAAATCAATCACAGAGCGGTACACTAGGGAAATTAAACAGAATGAATCGGTGCTCGACTGTAGCCAATCCTTGACGAGGATTCAGCGCAATGTTATGATGATGATGGTGGTATTTTGTTTATTCTGCCTCAGGGAAATTCGTACTAGGCGATCGGCTGTCGCCACGTCAAGGTCAGTGATACGCATCTAATCAAGATCTCACTTCAATTTTTTTTTAAATGATCAGTCATCATCATCATCATCATCGTCAAGTACCATGCCTGCTGGCGTAGGTGATCATGTCTCTCAACAAATTTCGATTTCAACAGTTCTTTATCATATCCTTTGTTGACCTTCTACCAAGCCATTCTCTTAAGCTGTCTGGTATCTTTTCTCTTTGCTTCCCTCTATCTCTTAGTCCCTCAATTTTCCCAGTTGTTACAATATATTCCAGCTGTTCCCTTCTCATTACATGGCCAAAAAATGATGATTGTTTCTTCCTAATATTGGAAATTAGCTCTCTTTTTGCTTTGACCTCTTTCAGAACATTTTCATTACTCTTCTTAGCTGTCCATGGTATTCTCAACATTCTTCTGTAAAACCACATTTCTACATACTCCAGTAATTTTCTTGTCTGTTGTTCTATTGTCCATGATTCACATCCATATGTTAAAACTTGTTATACCTATCATTTAAGAACTCTTTTTATTATGTGCGTAAGAAAATGACGGCTTCCTGCCATGTTTTGATGTATTCCCAGAAATATAGTGTAGGTGCCATTTTATTAAACATCGATATATTGTAAGGTTAGTTGCGTCGGACGGTGTGTTCGAAACTTGAGGAGGTTAGGACGTCAAGAGTTGTCCCATTACATGTATTTCTACAGCATCTATTGATTTCCTTGTCTGTTGTCCTGTTGTCCATGATTCACGTCTATGTGTTAAGACAGACTCTACAGTCTCTCTGCGTTGCATGTAGAAACAATAAGTAAAATGGTTTGCTCATCTAGAGAGAGTGTTAAAAGATTCTTGTACCACAGAGAACACGCGGTAAAAGAGTATGGCAGAAGAGGCAGTGGAAGTGCCAGAGTACGATGAATTGACAACATTCGAGAAACGCCACAGCAACATCAAGTGGCAACAGTTGATGCTGCCAGAACGGCATGAACTAGAACACTCAAAGATGTATAACAGGAAGTTAAGAAAAGAAAGAAAGAAGGAAAGAAATAAGATGAAAGAGAGAAAGAATGAAAGCACAGTTTAAATTAAGTAAACACAGACTGGCTAACAAGGTAAGGTTGGCCATAGTCCCATGTCAACACGGATTGGCTAACAAGGTAAGGTTGGCCATAGTCCCATGTCAACACGGATTGGCTAACAAGGTAAGGTTGGCCATAGTCCCATGTCAACACAGATTGCTTGATAAGGTAAGGTTGGCCATAGTCCCAAGTCAACACAGACTGGCTAACAAGGTAAGGTTGGCCATAGTCCCATGTCAACACAGACTGGCTAACAAGGTAAGGTTGTCCATAGTCCCAAGCCAACACAGACTGGCTAACAAGGTAAGGTTGGCCGTAGTCCCAAGTCAACACAGACTGGCTAACAAGGTAAGGTTGGCCATAGTCCCAAGTCAACACAGACTGGCTAACAAGGTAAGGTTGGCCATAGTCCCAAGTCAACACAGACTGGCTAACAAGGTAAGGTTGGCCATAGTCCCAAGTCAACACAGACTGGCTAACAAGGTAAGGTTGGCCATAGTCCCAAGTCAACACAGACTGGCTAACAAGGTAAGGTTGGCCATAGTCCTAAGTCAACACAGACTGGCTAACAAGGTAAGGTTGGCCATAGTCCCAAGTCAACACAGACTGGCTTTCAAGGTAAGGTTGTCCATAGTCCCAAGTCAACACAGACTGGCTAACAAGGTAAGGTTGGCCATAGTCCCAAGTCAACACAGACTGGCTAACAAGGTAAGGTTGGCCATAGTCCCAAGTCAACACAGACTGGCTAACAAGGTAAGGTTGGCCATAGTCCCAAGTCAACACAGACTGGCTAACAAGGTAAGGTTGGCCATAGTCCCAAGTCAACGCAGACTGGCTAACATGGTAAGGTTGGTCATAATCTCATGTCAACACGGACTTCTTGATAAGGTGAGGATGGCCGTAGTCCTCAGTCAACACAGACTGGCTGACGAGGTAAGGTTGGTCATAGTCCCAAGTCAACACAGACTGGCTAACAAGGTAAGGTTGGCCATAGTCCCAAGTCAACGCAGACTGGCTAACATGGTAAGGTTGGTCATAGTCTCATGTCAACACAGATTGCTTGATAAGGTGAGGATGGCCGTAGTCCTCAGTCAACACAGACTGGCTGACGAGGTAAGGTTGGTCATAGTCCCCAGTCAACACAGACTGGCTGACGAGGTAAAGTTGGTCATAGTCCCCTGTCAACACAGACTGGCTGACGAGGTAAGGTTGGTCATAGTCCCCTGTTAACACAGACTGGCTGAAGAGGTAAGTTTGGTCATAGTCCCCTGTCAACACAGACTGGCTGACGAGGTAAGGTTGGTCATATTCCCCAGTCAACACAGACTGGCTGACAAGGTAAGGTTAACCATAGTCCCAAGTCAACACAGATTGCTTGATATGGTGAACATATTTTCAATGAATTATTTTGTTGCCAATTCATTTATTTGGGTATTTAGCAGGATAACATCGTGGTTCTCATGCGACACTTTTGTGATGCTAAGACTATAAGTGTTTGATACTAAAACTACAACTTTTGTACTAAGACTACCACTTTTATACTAAGACTACCATTTGTATACTAAGAAACCACTTTTATACTAAGACTACCATTTGTATGCTAAGACTACCACTTTTATACTAAGACTACAAGTTTTATACTAAGACTACCACTTTTATACTAAGACTACAAGTTTTATACTAAGACTACCACTTTTATACTAAGACTACAAGTTTTATACTAAGACTACCACTTTTATACTAAGACTACAAGTTTTATACTAAGACTACCACTTTTATACTAAGACTACAAGTTTTATACTAAGACTACAAGTTTTATACTAAGACTACAAGTTTTATACTAAGACTACAAGTTTTTTACTAATCCTGCTGTTTTCAATTCTCTTTAGATCGTTCACTATCTTCCCCATTTTCTTCATCTCTGCCTCCACCAGTCTTCTCCTTGTATATTTTAGCTTCCTCTTTGTCTTCTCTCCTGAGGATTACAAAAATGGCTTGTCATGTAATACTCTCAGTTCATCTAAAAGAGATAGTCTGTACATAAACACCATGTGACTCTTATTTTCAGTACTTAATATAATAAAATGAAGATCTGAATAAGCTGAAAATGAAAAAAAGAACAACTTAGCACAATTCAAACAAGACAACTGAAATTTCTGGGGACTTGTGAGGTGATACAACACCCTACTAAAGGTTATCCTGGAGAGGAAGGTACAATGTTGACCAGGCAGAGAAGAGCAAGACTAAAGTGGACTTGTCAAATCAAACGATGGATAGTTGATCATATGACAATATGCACTATTAAGGCAAAAGACATAGTAAAATGACGCTCCATGCTCGCCAAACTTCGATGTGAAGACGGCACCCAATGAATGAAGGAATTGGTTATTATTATAACCAATTATTATTATTGGTTATGGAAGGCCCCGGTATCACTGCAAACGAATTAAAATCCATAATTGCTCAACCGCCCGTGCCAGTGAAATCATCCGAATTACTAACACATCTCCCAAACAAAGAAAGGTAACTGTTGTCCCCATCGTAGCAGTCTCAGGATACGTTAAAAGACATAAGGCGAAACCGCGCAGAAAGTGAACACAGCCAACTGTTCCCTGTCATACGATATCATCATTCATCGTAAACAAGCGGGATATCGAAACAGGATTAAAAAAAGGATGAGACACACAGCTCACGGTGTGCACAGAGCACTTAACTCAGTAGCTCCTGCAACAAGCCGGACTTGGAATATGAGGAAACTGCAAGAAGGAACACTTTTCAGACATAGCCTTCAATGGTTCCTGCCGCCTATCCACCATATACCATGGAAGTTCGCGTCCTCCCGAAAATGATGAACGTCGTAGCACTTGATGATGTTAGGCCATCGTTGATGACTCCAATTCCAAACATATAGACAGTGGTGGTAAGTTATCATTTCCAGTCCAACAGAAGCCACCTGACCTGTAGTTAGTAAAACCACAGAGAGAATATGATTTTGTGACCTTCACTGATTCACTCTTGGATGTGAATGTGTAGTTTACACAAGAGGAGAAGTTTTCAACTACAGTGATCCCATTTAAGGCAATTCTGGGATAGCAAGGCAAGTCTCCTTTATAGCAGCAAAACTTGATGTTCTCTGCCCCCTTCTTGTAGCTGCTGCCACACGATTCTGATGTCTCATTATCTTGGACATCATTCAAGAACAATGTCAGATTAACATTCCATAGATCTGGCTCTGCTGATGAAATGCTTGGTGCAACAGTTGTATCAATCATACAGGAGGCTCCTGGTTTGTGGTCATTAATATCACAGACGGCATATGATGTTGTTATATTCAGTATTTCTTTCTGGGGTGTAAATATGTGGCACACACATGGAGAGTGGTTTGTGGTCACAGTAATCCCATTAAAGGCAATTCTAGGGTAGCATGGCATAGCTGTTTCAGAACAGCACAATCCTGTGATGTTTTCTGTGTTCGCTATAAAGCTGCTGCTGCTACACAATCCTGACCAATTATAGGTGTGGACATTATTCACTTGCAATGACAAAACTGCTTTGTTTACATCATAAACCTCTGGAAGCGAATCATTTATGGGGCTAATAGTACAATTTATTCTTCCATAGGGGATATCTTCATATTGTCCCCAAAAAAGGTCTTTGGTTAAAAAGCACATATGCTTTTGAGTTAAACACAAAATGAGCCCACTTCATAGATTCAAAATGATCCTTGCCAATGCCAGCCGTTTACACAAGTTAGGTCCTTAGCTACCAAGGTCACACACGAAGCAATCAAAATAAAAACGTTATCTACAGCGAAGGTTAACGAACTGTGAACAAACATTTATGTTCAAACCCTTGAATACATTTTCAAAAATCTGCCAACTCGCTGCAATAACAGATATCGCGGTGTTCAAAGTAAACATTGCTAAGTCCATGGCTCGAATATAAAAAAGCTGCCATTTTGGTGCGTCCTATGACGTCCATATGAAGGAATATAATAAGGTCAATGAATTGTTGGACTTCATCATCATCATCATCATTGAGTGCCGTCTCCGCATCGAAGGTTGGCTACCATGGATCGACATTCCACTCTGTCTCTTGCTTTGATGGTGCAGATTGTCATAGGCTGACTTGTCCATCTTTTGATGTTATTCGTCCATGTTAGTCTTGGTCTGCCTCTGCCTCTTTTACCTTGTATTTTCCCTTCCAATATTACTTTTAGTAGGATGTTGTGTCTTTTAACATGCCCCCAAAATTTCATTTGTCTTGTTCTAATAGTGTTTAGTAATTATCTTTTCATTTTTAGTTGTTTTAAAACTTCATCGTTTATTTTCTTTACTTTCCATCCACTTCTACCTATTCTTCTATAAATCCACATTTTAAAAGCTTCACTTTTCTGTTCTGTTTTTGGACTTAGAATACACAAATAAAAGTACATTTCCAACGAAATCCTGAAGTCTAGAAACTCTAGGTTAAGACGATGTCATAGAGTAAAACAGAACTCTCCATTTAAATAAAACCACTTATATTCGATGTGTGACGCACCAAAATGGGTGCTTCTTGCGTCCAAGCCATGTAAACAATGTTGACTTTCCTTGTCTCCAACTGTTTATCTCATTCTATTAGAGAATTTCACGCTATCTGTTACCACAGTGAGATGGCGGATTTTTTAAAAATGTAAACACGGGTTTGATAATAAATGTGTGTACACAGTTCGTTAACCATCACTGTAGATCAAGTCTTTATTCACTGGCTTCGTTAGCAACAATGGAAGCTAATGACCTTACTTGTGCAGCCGTTTGGTTTGGGACAAATTGTACGTTACAATGTCACTGCTGTAATGGCTTAGTTTGTGACAAAACTACAGGGGCATGCCCAAACAATGACAGTTGTCAGCACAAAATTTTTGGACCCCAGTGTCAGTACTTGGATTTTATTTGCAAATATGCCCAAAAATCTGAACCTACTTTCCTGTTTGATGGCAACGACACCTTATGTAATCCGGATACAGATTCTACATCAGTTGAGGCAACTCTAAATCAATCTTTGCCGTGCTCCTGGTTTAGGATTTATGCGAATGACTTAAAATATCCGGACAGTTTCACGGTAAAACTGAATGGTTCTGCCTCATGTAACAATGTATCAAGGTTTGTAGTTAGTCCGCACGAGATTGATGCCTTCTGCCCTGGGGCTGGTCTGATCAACAAATTACGGATTGAAAGGGCGATAGTTGCAAATATCTGCTCCAACTACATTGGCGGGGGTCGTAAACTGGCTCTCAAACAGAACACAAACCAGACCGATTTAATGCACAAAACATTTGATGCTTGTTATACAGGAGACGGATGTGGACCAGAGGCCGCAGTTAATAGCAAAACAAAGACCAATCTCTATGACAATGACAGCACACACACACACAATGGAGAAGTGGAACCAATTATGTTTACTGGTATCTGAACTTTGCAACGCCCCAGAAGACTCACATCATTCGAATCTATCATCGACCTAGCTCTATGATTCGGATAAAGAATGCCACTCTAAAGGCTTTCTCTGACAGTGGCGGAGTAGTGTTCCGGTATAATGATATATCCTACCCTAATTTATCTATGAACACTATTGTAGTCAAAAAACACAAACGTCAATGGCACACATTAAGATTGAGTTCTCACCGACCATTTCGCAGACCGATAGTGCACTGACGGTATGTGAGGTGCAAACATTTACAGACACCTATTGTCTGGACGAGCATTCTTGTCGTTTTGTGCAGTGTGTAGTGGGTGTAGTAAAGGCTGCAATGTCATCATCGGTACTTGTCACGGCTACTGTTCACATGAGATCTATGGACACGACTGTTCCGGGTCTTGTCTCAGTGTCTGTCCTTTATTTGAGGAAAAATCTGGAAAATGCCTACAATGTAAACATCTTGGCTATACCTGTAATGACACTTGTCCAGATGGTAATTTTGGGCTACAGTGCGAACAGATGTGTTCTGATGGCTGTGACATCATATGTACTCTCAAATGTGCGGACAACTGTTTCATCGACACCTGTCAACAGTCGATCGGGAATCTGTACATGCAAGAGAACGTTCTATGGGTCAGACTGCACTCTCAAATCTCCGGACAACTGTTTAACGAAACCTGTGATTCCCACGTTCAGAAGAGTCTGCCGACTACAACAAGCCCAAGCATATGGACACTTTAATGTGTTTCTGTGCTAGACATGGTTAATTTTTTGGTGTTTTTTAGTGAAGCCATGGCTCATATCTTGCTGTGTTTCTGTCCTAGCCATGGCTCATATCTTAGCTTGTGTGTGCTGGCCATGGCTCATATCTTGGTGTGTGTCATGTTAGTCATATCTCATATCTCGGTGTGTCCGTGTTAATCATGTCTCATATCTTTATGTGTGTCTGTGTTTAGTCATATCTCATATCTTAGTGTGTACCAGTGTTAGTCATATGTCATATCTTTGTGTGTGCATGTCTGGGTTAGTGATATCTCATATCTTTGTGTGCATGTTTATGTTAGTCATATCTCATATCTTTGTGTGTGCATGTCTGTGTTTGTCACATCTCATATCCTTGTGTGTGCATTGCTATGTTAGTCCAATCTCATATCTTTGTGTGTGCATATCTATGTTAGTCATATCTCTTATCTTTGTGTGAATGTCTATGTTAGGCATGTGTCATATCTTTGTGTGTGCATGTCAATGTCAGTTATATCTCATATCTTTATGTGCATGTTTATGTTAGTCATGTGTCATATATCTTGATGTGTGTCAGTGTTAGTCATGCCTCGTATCGCTGTGTGCATGTCTGCATTAGTCATATCTCATATCTTTGTGTGTGCATGTCTGTGTTAGTCACATCTCACATCTTTGTGTGTGTATTTCTGTGTTAGTCACATCTCATATCTTTGTGTGTCCGTGTCTGTGTTAGTCACCTCTAGTGACTCGGGCAGATGGTGCTCGTAAACCTGGGAGGGCCTACCATCTAAGGGCAGAATCCCCCTACAGAAAAGATCATCTGCTGCCTTGCAGGAAGATTGGGGACAATCAAAGGCTAGGGAAAGCAAACCCGAATAAAATGCTGGCTGAAATCGGATGCACTGGGCCACTGGCGCAGAACACAGTGCAACGTATTAACGGGTGTTCAGTCAGAGTGGATCTGACAGACTCTAATTGTGATGTTCTGTCTGTGGGGGCGATCAACACACTTAGCCTGACAGCTGACTTTATATGAGAGTCTGGAATCCTTACTCTGATTGAGTCCTGAACGCAGAGAGAGAGAGAGAGAGATATTCGATGTGATATTTGCAGTATGCAGATTGCTGTATTTGACTTATTTACTGCCAAGGTTGTGGGGTATATTTCATAAACTAATTTAAAATACATTATTATCGCCTTTTAATGTGTCCTGCACTTCCCATTTACATATTTCATTGTCTGGCACCAACCGAACAACGCAGTATCAGAGAACTATTTTCTCTATTTTCGCGTATTAATGAACCAGACATTAACGTCATGAAAAATGCGTTTTCATAATTATTCCCACTACACCCTTTGTCACACATTCATTTGTGTTTGTTCCGCGTCTTCCTTGTTAGACTTTTGTATTGCTCCTACTTTTTATTGCTTTCACCTTCAATTCCTTGTGCATGGGTGGACCTAGAAGCAAACGGTCGGCAGCTGGACAGGAAAGTCGCGGGTTCAAATCCCGTCACTTGGAATCCGAGGTTTCATCATGGCTTTATCCTTCTTAGTCTCTGGGTAGTGAGATTCGATGTGTAGATCTCTCTGGGTAGTGAGATTCGATGTGTAGATCTCTCTGGGTAGTGAGATTCGATGTGTAGATCTCTCTGGGTAGTGAAATTCGATGTGTAGATCTCTCTGGGTAGTGAGATCCGATGTCTAGCTCTCTCTGGGTAGTGAGATCCGATGTCTAGCTCTCTCTGGGTAGTGAAATCCGATGTCTAGATCTCTCTGGGTAGTGAGATCCGATGTCTAGCTCTCTCTGGGTAGTGAAATCCGATGTCTAGATCTCTCTGGGTTGTGAGATCCGATGTCTAGATCTCTCTGGGTTGTGAGGTCCGATGTTTAGATGTCTCTGGGTAGTGAGATCCGATGTCTAGATCTCTCTGGGTAGTGAGATCCGATTTCTAGTTCTCCTTGGGTAGTGAGATCCGATGCCTAGATTTCTCTGGGTAGTGAGAACCGATGTATAGCTCTCTCGAAAAATGAAAAAAAAAAAAAAAAAAAAAAAACAGGAAGCCCCGTGTGCATTAGCGAACGGTAAAGAACCTCTGGCATTTAAAAGTTGAAAAAAGTAAGCTAAAAATGGCCTCAATTCGGGCAACAATTTTTTAACAAATTTACCCCTGCCCTTATGGAATGTGAGCAACGCCACATCGCATCGTGAGTTTAGATGCTTGAAGCGACACTCCCCAGAAGTCTCCGAACACTTCTGGGTAGGTGGCCGAGCACATATAGATGGAAACTCGCGTGTTAAAACGCCCATTCAAGTCTCGTACTTTACCTTTACATTTTATTTGTGACTGTTCACTGTTGAAGAATGCGAGCCGCGATAGCTCAGTGGTTAGTGAACTGGACTACAAAGGACAAGAGGTATGTTTCGATCCCAACCGACGGATTCCGTGCTCACCCAGCCTTTAATGGGTACCGGATTTTTTTCTAGGAAAGTAAATCGGCACGGGTGTAATACCAACCACATTACCCCAGAAATCATGTACCGAAGGTCTGTAAAATTTATGGTCACTAACACGATATACCCTATACGTCACTTGGCGTGACGGGGCACTTTACTTTTTTTTTTTTACTGTTGAAGACCTATTGAAGAGAAGCGTTTGTTTCTTTAGTCTTATCTGGCGCTCAAAGGCGTAACATTCTATTTTTAACTGCTTTCTTATGCAATTTAGGGAATCTCAATAGCTCAATGGTTAATGAACTGGACAACTTAGAACAAGAGGTCGGCTTCGATCTTGTAAGATCCATCCAATCTCAAATGGTACCAATTTTTTTTTTCTGGGAGAAGTAAAGATAGCACTGGTTGTAAATACCGACTACTTTTAACTTAAATATAATGCGCCGTAAGAGGACTTCCGTTTCAAAGACGGCAGATCTAGTCCACGTTCTCTCGATCTCTGCAGAAAGTGCATTCGATGTCTGATTAATTTCGGTTCTAAATTGCACTCCTATGCGTTAAAATCAAGATGAAAATCAAGTTATTACATCTGCGCCGATAAAACAATGTCGTACGCCAGCAATATTTCATTTTCGACAAATCAAGTGTTGTGATTGGTGTCTAGACATGTTCTGCGCTTTACCTCACATTGGTGCTGTTCATTACCGTTGTTGGATTTGCTTGACGCAATTTATTTATATGTTCTCATTAATGTGAACTGCTTCGTCAGCCGCAGTTTTATCCCTTTAGGGAATTTGCACCATGTTCTGTTCGTCGTAGGCTACATTCACTAGAGTAATCAAGAATCTAAAGCGCGCGTCATTGCTGTGCTTGCATTGTTATGTGTGCTACGTCATCGTAATGGCTCATGGTATATCCCTAGACCTGCCGCACGCTAATCTTACGGTCTGTTGTTTGATGTGCGACGAGGATAATCTGACGACTAACTGTGTGTTTATATGTTCGAAATTGGAGTCAACAACGATGGCCTAACATCATCAAGCGCTATACATTTTTAAAGAAATATGACGATCATCACTTTCGGGAGGACGTGAACTTCTGGTATATGGTGGATAGGCGGCAGGAACCATTGCAGGCTATGCATGAAAAGTGTTCCTTATTGCAGTTTCCTTATATTCCAAGTCCATGGGGTACTGGTTGATCTCGAGGCAAGACGCCGGCCTCGGGACAGAGAGGTTGTGGGTTCAAATCTCGGCTACACCGGTTGGGATTTTTATTTATGATTTTTCTCTGTGGCAACCACCCCTGGTCTCAGCAGCGAGGCCCAGCTTGAAACTTCAGTTACTCATCGACGGAAAAAACATGAGCACCTCCGAAGTCGGAGTTATCTGCCTGTGCGGCGATGGACCCCTGTGCACGCGGCTGCCAGGGAAAAATGGATTAACACGCAAAACTCAGTTCCTAGTCTCTAGGGACTTCGTCAGAGTTGAGAGCTGGCGAACGCAACAACAACAACAACAACAACAACAACAACAACAACAACAACAATGTGCCGTGAGTCTTTAACAATAAAAAGGTAAAGTACGAGACTTGAACCGGCGTCTTAGCACGCGGGTTTACACCCATATGTGCTCGGCCGCCTATCCAGAAATGTTCGGATATTTCTGTATAGTGTAGCCTCAAGCATCGAAACTCAGATGCGAAGCGACGTTCCTCACCTTCCCAGGATAATATCCTGGTACCCATTTCTGCCAACGGCTGGGTCGACCGTAGGGGTATTTTTTTTTCCAACCACGAGTACAACTCACACTGCTCCCAGTGGGAATCGAACCCGGGTTGTCCGAATAACAATAATTGGGCGCTAGTCATCATCTAACAGAGTGTTAGGCAAGGTTGTGTGCTGTCATCAGGTTTTTTTAATGGGGATAGTGAAATTATATTAAGATCCATAAGGGGCATATCTGGAATAACAATCGGAGGTCATAATATAAATGATCTAAGGTATGCTGATGATACAGTTGTAATTAGTGGACGCTGGTAAGCCCATTACATTTATTGGTGAGATTAAATAAACAAACAAAAGTGCGGCCAAAATATAAGTCACTGATTTGGACTTTAAATGTTCTTTTCGATTTAACACTTGGGTTCAGAAAGGAAAATAATAATAATAATCATGCTCATCAAGTATAGGGCCTGCTGGCGTAGGTGATCATGTCTTTACATAACTTTCGATCTCGACAGTTATTTCTCATTTCTGTTGTTGACCTTCTGCCAAGCCATTCTCTTAAGCTGTCTGATATCTTTTCTCTTTGCTTCCCTCTATCTCTTCACCCCTCAATTTTTCCAGTTGTCACAATATATTCCAGCTGTTCTCTTCTCATTATATGGCCAAAAAATGATGATTGTTTCTTCCTAATATTGGAAATTAGCTCTCTTTTTGCTTTGGCCTCTTTCAGAATGTTTTCATTACTCTTCTTAGCTGTGCATGATATTCTCATAATTTTTTGTTGTAATTGTTGAGAATACCACGGACGGGAAAATAATCATCATCAACATCGAGTTTCATCTCCGCAACGAAGGTTGGCTACCATGGAGCGCCATTTTGCTCTGTCTCTTGCTTTGATGGTGCAGGATGTCATATGCTGCTTTGTCCATCTTTTGATATTACTCGTCTATGCTAGTCTTAGTCTGCCTCTGCCTCTTTTTTACTTTGTATTTTCCCCACCAGCATTACTTTTAGTAGGCTGTTGTGTCTTTTAACATGCCCCAAAAATCGCATTTGTCTTGTTTGAATTGTGTTTAGTAGTTCTCTTTTCATTTTTAGTTGTTTTAAGACTTCATTGTTTGTTTTCTTTTCCTTCCACCCAATTCTGCCTATTCTTCTATATATCCACATTTCAAAGGCTTCAATTCTCTGTTCTGTTTTCTTGCCTAATGTCCAAGTTTTTGCACCATACAGGAATGTTGAGAAGACATATCATTTTGCTATTCTTAGTTTTAGCCCTGGTATTATTTGTTTTGATGTTAGTATGTTCTTCATGACATAAAAAAAAAAATAGAAAGAGGAAATAACACGAACTGCATGAAGTCTGGAAGAATAAATGTTTAATAATACTTTTTAGAGCTGGACGAGTCTGGAACTTTGATCAAAGTGAGTAAGTGTTCTCTAATCTGTTTACCAGCATCTTCTCACTTCTCTTCTAAAGCACGTTTCCACCGTTGCGATTAAATCCTCAATTTAATTTCACTTGCAATCTCGAACTTCACTCGTTGACTCTCAAGCTGCAGACAGAATAGGATTTAGCAGAGGTTCTCAACTTGTTAGACATGAAAACACCAACTTTCAAATCGTTACTTTTATACGTCCAGTATTCGTTATCATTGTTTGGCCATGTAATGATAAGAGAACAGTTGTAATATATTGTAACAAATTTGAAAATTGAGAGACGAAGAGATAGAGGGAAGAAAAGAGAAAAGATACAAGACAGCTTAAGAGAATGGCTTGGCAGAAGGCCAACAACAGAAATGAGAAATAACTGCCGAGATCGAAAGTTGTGAAGAGACATGATCACCTACGCCAGCAGGCCCGGTAATTGATGATGATGACTCGTTATTATTGTATTATTAAAAATTATTAACATCAGTGACCTCGGTAGCCTAGTTGGGAAAACCACTCGACTGTTCGGACAACCTGTGTCCGATTCCCGTTGGAAGCTGTGTGAGTTATATTCGTGGTTGAGAAAAAAAAAATATCCCAATGATTGATCCACTCGCTGGCCGAAATGCGTACCATGGTAGTACTCTGAGAAGGTGAGGATTGCCGCCTCGCATTATGATTTTCGATGGTTGAAGCGAGACTGTCCAGAATTCAGTAGCCTCCGAACAACTATGGATAGGCGGTCGAGCACATATGGGTAAACACTGACGTGCTAAGACGCTAATTTAAGTCTCGTACTTTACTTTTACTGGGAGCCGCGATAGCTCAGTGGTTAGTGAACTGGACTACAAAGGACAAGAGGTAGAGTTCGATCCCAACCGACGGCTTCCAGGTTCAACCAGCCTTAAATGGGTACCGGATTTTTTTCTGGGAAAGTAAAGCGACATGGGCGTAATACCGACCACATTTCCCCAAAAATCATGTGCCGAAAGTCTGTAAAAATTGATGATCACTAACACCATATTCCCTATACGCCACTTGGCGTGACGGAGGCTCTTTACTTTACTTTACTTTACTTTACCTTACTTTACTTTACTGTATTTTTAAGTTATTAAAAAAAAATTATCTTTTACTCTTATATCGGGAACATTTTGTATCCTTAAATAGGTAATATATAAATAAAAAACCGATAAAATGGTTTAGCCACGTGACACGGCAGAACGATCAAAATACCACACAACGAGCTCTCAATAAACGTTGCGAGAATACCAGACCCAACAATCGACTACGAAAAACATGCAGGGACAGAATACTAGAAGCGCTAGGAAACATAACAGCAGCAGAGGCGAACAGAAGAGCAAAAGACCATAAATTATATCTCCTCTCGACGCTGAAAGGCAAATGAGGAAGGAAAGAAGAAGAATAAAAGAGTAATGTTTTCTTAAGACAAATAACAATCTTTACTCATATTTCTTTACACACTTTAGATAGTTAAATCACCACATTCCTAATACTCTCACTATATATAGTTACATCACCACATTCCTAATACTCTCACTATATATAGTTACATAACAAAATTCCTATTACTCTCACTATATATAGTTACATAACCACATTCCTATTACTCTCACTATATATAGTTACATAACCACATTCCTATTACTCTCACTATATATAGTTACATAACCACATTCCTATTACTCTCACTATATATAGTTACATAACCACATTCCTATTACTCTCACTATATATAGTTACATAACCACATTCCTATTACTCTCACTATATATAGTTACATAACCACATTCCTATTACTCTCACTATATATAGTTACATAACCACATTCCTATTACTCTCACTATATATAGTTACATCACCACATTCCTAATACTCTCACTATATACTCGTATTCTATCTTATATCAAGTGTATATATGTAACTATTTAATTCGACTTATACTTTGACAAATATTAACTATATAAACTATAATGAACACTTGAAATGGGTATCTAAAGAGTCTTGTTCTTCTACTTTTCTCTTTTCATTGATACCTAAAAGGTGTCCTGGTTTATATCATTTGTTGTTCTTGAGCTGCTCGAACTGTCTGAATTAGTGACTTTCCTTTGTTGTTACATGTCTCTATCACTGCATCTATCCATCTTCTTATGGGTCTTCCTCTTGGTCTTTTTCCATGCATTCTCGAGAAGAACGCCCTTGATGGTGATTGGTGAGGATTCATTCTGACCAGGTGGCCGAACCATTTAAGTTGTTGTTGTTCTATATATTCTTGGCAGGGTTTTGTTCCTACTATTTTTCTTATGGTTTCATTTGGTATCTATCTCCTCTTGTGTTGTTTGTTACTTTTCTCAAGCATCGCATCTCACATGTATTGATCTTTCTTTAATGTGATTTAGAAAGTGTCCATGTTTGACTTTCATAGCACAAAGTTGGTATGAAATTGCTATTTATCATTTGTTGTTTTCATCTAAAGAGTAATGGGAAATATTGATCTGATGGGAAAGAAAACAAATCAAGTAATTTGATTCAAAATAATGATGTCTAATTTTAATTAATTATAATTGACTGATTTTATATGCAATATAAACTTTATCCTAACGTTGTGCTACGAATGTCAGACCTGGACCCTCGGTGCAAGACTAATAAGAAAACATAACCACTACCGAGATGAAATGTGTTAGACGAATGACAAGAAACAGTCTGAGAGATGGGATTTTAAAAAATGATGAACTGAGAAAAAAGGAATTCTTGGAGAAGACAGGTAGAAGCAGAGATGAAGATGATGGGGATGAATGACAAGGGATGATATTTAAGGAATGGCAACAAACAGAATGACTTGGAAAGTGTTTGTTGCAGACCTATACACCACTGGGAGCTAAAACGGTAGTAGAAGAAGAATGATATATCAGTTGTCACAATATGTTCTAGCTATATACCAGTTGTCACAAAATATTCTAGCTAAATACCAGTTGTTACAATATATTCTAGCTATATACCAGTTGTCACAACATATTCTAGCTAAATACCAGTTGTCACAATATATTCTAGCTATATACCAATTGTCACAATATGTTCTAGCTATATACCAGTTGTCACAATATGTTCTAGCTATATACCAGTTGTCACAATATGTTATAGCTATATACTAATTATCACAATATGTTCTAGCTATATACCAGTTGTCACAATATGTTCTAGCTATTTACCAGTTGTCCCAATATGTTCTAGCTATATACTAGTTGTCACAATATGTTCTAGCTATATACCAGTTGTCACAATATGTTCTAGCTATATACCAGTTCTCACAATATGATCTAGCTATATATCAGTTGTCACAATATGTTCCAGCAAAAGCCCCAGTTGTCACAATATGTTTTAGCTATATCCCAATTGTCACAATATTCTCTAGCTATATACCAGTTGTCACAATATGTTCTAGCTATATACCAGTTGTCACAATATATTCTAGCTATACCCCAGTTGTCACAATATGTTCTAGCTATATACCAGTTGTCAAAATATGTTCTAGCTATATCCCAGTTGTCACAATATGTTCTTGCTATGCGCCAGTTGTCACAATATGTTCTAGTTATATACCATAATTATTACAATATGTTCTATCTATATACCAGTTGTCACAATATGTTCTAGCTTTACCCCAGTTGTCACAATATGTTCTAGTTATATACCATAATTATTACAATATGTTCTATCTATATACCAGTTGTCACAATATGTTCTAGCTTTACCCCAGTTGTCACAATATGTTCTTGCTATACCCCAGTTGTCACAATATGTTCTAGTTATACACACCAGTTGTCACAATATGTTCTAGCTACACCCCAATTGTCACAATATGCTCTAGCTATATATCAGTTGCCACAATATGTTTTAGCTATATCCCAGTATATCGTATCTGATATACCTACGTAGCTTTGTCTCAGTCCGAGTCAATTTTGACCAATTCACTCTTAGACAAAAATCGTCATTCAATAGTTGCTACTCAATACAAGCTTAATAAATTCGACCTCACAGCCTGGTCCCGGTAACAAATTGTTGTGGTAGTAAAGAGGCCATAGGAATGAGTTTGTCTTGAAGCACGAGGCAGCTGAAAATGAGTTTATTTACTCATGGGAGAAAGTGTTTATATCACCACAGCCGGGGATAACGCTTTTATGTAAACTAAAGAGACAAGAGAATGTGTTTAAGTGTAGCTAAGGATAGAGAACATGAGGATCTCCATCATCATCACCATCATCATCATCATCATCATCAAGTGCTATACTTACTGTGGCGTAGGTAATCATGTCTCTCCACAACTTTCGGTCTCAACATTTATCTATCATTTATTTTGTTATCTACTACTAAACCATACTTCTAAGCTGTCTGGTATCTTTTCTCTCTGCTTTCCTTTATATCTTCTCCTTCAATTTTTCCAGTTGTCACAATATACTCCAGCTGTTCCCTTCTCTTTATGATACCAAAAAGTGATGATTGTTTCGTTCTAATTTTGGAAATTTGCTCTCTTTTTGATTTGCCCTCTTTCAGAACGTTTTCATTGCTTTTCTTATCTGTTCATGATATTCTCAACATTCTTTAGTACAACCACAATTCTACACCACCCATTGGTTTTCTTGTCCGCTTTCCTATTGTCCATGATTCACGTCAATTTGCTAAGACTGGTTGTACATAACATTTGAGAACTCTTTTTCTTTTTTCTATTGTCAAAAATCGAGTGCACGATATCCTCATTTTGTGGAAAGCTGCTTTTGCCTGAGCCATTCTGCATCTCACCTCTATTATATATCTACCATGTACTATTGTTCCCATGTATACTTTACCCGTATGTTGTACTATATAAGCAGAGTTTAAATAATGAGTTTATATAAGCAGAGTTTAGATAATGAGTTTATATAAGCAGAGTTTAGATAATGAGTTTATATAAACAAAGTTTAGGTAATGGATTTATGTAAGAAAAATGTTCAGAGAATGTGTTTATGTAATCTAAATTAATATAAGTAAAGTGTTTTGTAACCAGAGTATACAGATGATTCTATGCAGTTACAAAATAAAGAGAATGTGATTGTATATCTAGAGAGTAAAGAGAATGTGATTGTACATCTAGAGAGTAAAGAGAATGTGATTGTGTATCTAGAGAGTAAAGATAATGTGATTGTATATCTTGAGAGTAAAGAGAATGTGATTGTATATCTAGAGAGTAAAGAGAATGTGATTGTATATCTAGAGAGTAAAGAGAATGTGATTATATATCTAGAGAGTAAAGAGAATGTGATTGTATATATAGAGAGTAAAGATAATGTGATTGTATATCTAGAGAGTAAAGAGAAAGTGATTGTATATCTTGAGAGTAAAGAGCATGTGATTGTATATATAGAGAGTAAAGATAATGTGATTGTATATATAGAGAGTAAAGAGAATGTGATTGTATACCTAGAGAGTACAGAGAAAGTGATTGTATATCTTGAGAGTAAAGAGCATGTGATTGTATATCTTGAGAGTAAAGAGAATGTGATTGTATATCTTGAGAGTAAAGAGAATGTGATTGTATATCTAGAGAGTAAAGAGAAAGTGATTGTATATCTTGAGAGTAAAGAGCATGTGATTGTATATATAGAGAGTAAAGAGAATGTGATTGTATATATAGAGAGTAAAGAGAATGTGATTGTATACCTAGAGAGTAAAGAGAAAGTGATTGTATATCTTGAGAGTAAAGAGCATGTGATTGTATATCTTGAGAGTAAAGAGAATGTGATTGTATATCTTGAGAGTAAAGAGAAAGTGATTGTATATCTAGAGAGTAAAGAAAATGTGATTGTATATCTTGAGAGTAAAGAGAATGTGATTGTATATCTAGAGAGTAAAGAGAATGTGATTGTATATCTTGAGAGTAAAGAGAATGTGATTGTATATCTAGAGAGTAAAGAAAATGTGATTGTATATCTAGAGAGTAAAGGGAATGGTCATGTGTTATTAGAGTTTAGAGAGAATGCGATAGTGTAACTAGAGAGTAGAGATAATGTGATTGTCTATCGTGGAAATCACATTGATCGAGAAGGGGATACAAGTAAAGAAATTAGAATCAGAATAGCTAAAGCAGCAATGTCTTTCAGAAGCCTTGAAAAGTTGTGGAAATCAAAACTTATCAGCACAAACACAAAACTTAGACTATTCAAATCAAATGTACTATCAACCCTTACGTATGCGTGTGAAAGCTGGAAAACAACAAGAGACATAGAAACAAATCTGAACGCATTCGAAAATAAATGTCTAAGGAAAATACTTGGTATAGCGTGGAACGAATTCAAAACAAACGAGGAAATTAGAGAAATCGCAAATCAACCACTAATATCTTCAGTAATCAAGAAAAGACGATCGTCATATGATGGACATGTGATGAGAAGAGATAATAACCGAATAGCAAAGCAAGTCCTCATGTGGGAAACAACAGGTAAGAGGAAAAGATGAAGACCCAAAGAGAAACTGGGAAGAACATTGATAAGAGAGGCTAGAGCAGCATGAATCGGCTCCCTCAATGAGATAGAGCTGTTTGCACAAAAAAGAGACAAATGGCGAGATTTGATAAAATATCTTTAAAAGAATTGAAAACTGCTAGAATAAAAATTTAGTTAAGAAAAGGAGTATCTGGGTCTACGCTCTATAGGCAGGCTACGGCTCGAAAGGTCATTAGACAGACAGACAGACAGGTCGACAGACAGACAGATCGACAGACAGGCAGGCAGGCAGGCAGACAGACAGACAGGCAGGCAGGCAGATAGATAGATAGATAATATATCTAGAGAGTAAAGATAATATGATTGTGTTACTAGAGAGTAGAGAGAATGTGATTGTGTGACCAGGATGCAATATGAATGTGATTAAATAACTATATAGTATATTTAATGTGACTATGTAACAATAGATTAGAGAAAATATAAGTCTATAAAATGATGTTTTGTTTTGTATTTTTTATTTTAACTTTTATCATAGATTATTATACATTTATTCAGAATGTAAAAACCTACTTTTCTGTTTGATTACAACGACACCACATGTACACTATGAACACTATTGTAGTCACCACACAAACGCCAATGGCACACATTAAGACTGAGTTCTCACCGACCATTTCGCAGGCCGGCAGTGAACTGACGGTGTGTGAGGCGCAAACATTTACAGACACCTATTGTCTGGACGGATATTCTTGGTCGTTTTGTGCAGTGTGTAGTGAGTGTAGCAAAAGCTGCGACTTCATCATCGGTACGTGTCACGGCAAATGCTCACATGGGATCTATGGACACGATTGCTCCAGGTCTTGTCTCAATGTCTGTCCTTTATGTGGGAAAAATCCGGAAAATGCCTACAATGTAAACATCCTGGCTATACCTGTAATGACACTTGTCCCGATGGTAATTTTTGGCTACAGTGCGAACAGACGTGTTCTGATGGCTGTGACATCATATATGACCCGGAAAA
Organism: Megaustenia siamemsis; assembly: GCA_032433765.1. Classification (NCBI taxonomy): domain Eukaryota; kingdom Metazoa; phylum Mollusca; class Gastropoda; order Stylommatophora; family Ariophantidae; genus Megaustenia; species Megaustenia siamemsis. Next base: position 48,616,166 of record JAVIAB010000091.1, on the reverse strand, counting down.
TGCAGACTGCACGTGCAAGGAATCGTACTACGGGTCAGACTGCACTCTCAAATGTCTAGATAACTGTTTCAATGACACCTGTGAACAGTTAACCGGGAACTGTACATGCAAGGGAACATTCTACGGGTCAGACTGCACTCTCAAATCTCCGGACAACTGTTTGAACGAAACCTGTGGACAGTTAATCGAAACCTGCGTCTCGTATGTCGATGATTCACACATTTTTGTTTGATAAAGAGATTGTTAAGAAGAGTCTGCAGACTAACCCAAGCATATGGATACCTCAATGTGTTTATGTGCTTGACTTGGCTCATTTCTTGGTGTTTTTCCGTGAAGACATGACTCATATCTTAATGTTTTTCTGTGCTGGTCATGGCTCATATCTTGGTGTGTTTTTGAGCTAGCCATGGCTCAAATCTTAGCATGTGTGTTTGTGTGTGTGTGTGTGTGTGTGGGTGTGTGTGTGTGTGTGCTAGTCATGGCTCATATCTAGGTGTGTGTCATGTTAGTAAAGTAAAAAGTAAAGTACCCCCCGTCACGCCAAGTGGCGTATAGGGAAAATATGGTGTTAGTGACCCTATATTTTACAGACCTTCAGCACATGATTTTTGGGGTAATGTGGTCGGTATTACGCCCGTGCTGCTTTTACTTTCCCAGAAAAAATCCGGTACCCATTTAAGGCTGGGTGAACCCGGAGCCGTCGGTTGGGATCGAACCCTACCCCTTGTCCGTAGTAGTCCAGTTCACTAACCACTGAGCTATCGCGGCTCCTACTAATTTTTAGGGAATTAGTAAAACCCAGGTGTCCTCGCCAGGATTACGAACCCCGGCTGTTGCCGTGGTAAGCCAACCGCCTATCGATTGCGCTAACCGGACAGTGTCATGTTAGTCATATTTCATATCTTGGTGTGTCCGTGTTAATCATGTCTCTTATCTTTATGTGCGTCTGAGTTTAGTAATATCTCATAACTTAGTGTGTATCTGTGTTAGTCATGTGTCATATCTTTGTGTGTGCATGTCTGGGTTAGGGATATCTCATATCTTTGTGTGCATGTTTATGTTAGTCATATCTCATATCTTTGTGCGTGCATGTCTGTGTTTGTCATATCTCATATTCTTGTGTGTGCATGGCTACGTAAGTCACATCTCATGTCTTTGTGTGTGCATGCCTATGTTAGTCATATCTTATATCTTTGTGTGTATGTCTATGTTAGGTATGTGACATATCTTTGTGTGTGCATGTCTAAGTCAGTCATATCTCATATCTTTATGTGCATGTCTATGTTAGTCATGTGTCATATGTCTTGATGTGTGTCGGTGTTAGTCATGTCTCGTATCGCTGTGTACATGTCTGTGTTATTCACATCTCTTATCTCTGTGTGTGCATGTCTATGATAGTCACCTCTAGTGACTCGGGCAGATGGTGCTCGTAAACCTGGGAAGGCCGACCATCTAAGGGCAGAATCCCCCTACAGAAATGACAATCTGCTGCCTTGCAGGAAGATTGGGGACAATCAAAGGCTAAGGAAAGCAAACCTGAAAAATGCTGGCTGAAATCGGATGCACTGGGCCACTGGCGCAGAACACAGTGCAACGTATTAACGGGTGTTCAGTCAGAGTGGATCTAGCGGACTCTAAATGTGACGTTCTGTCTGTGGGGGCGATCAACACACTTAACCTGACAGCTGACTTCATGTGGGAGTCTGGAATCCTACTCTGACTGAGTCCTGATCGCAGAGAGCGAGAGAGAGAGAGAGAGAGAGAGAGAGATAATGTAAAAAGATAAAAAAATGCACTGAGAATATTATGGAATATAAAATAATATAAATATATAATAATATAATAATAAAATAATAATATACAATCATGTAATAAATAATATATAATAGAAATAGCAGGCAGAGTAAATGGAAAGAAAAGCAGAGGAAGACCTAGAGAAAAAAATATTGAAGAGCTTATCCAAATGGCATTATAAAAGATCACCGACTGAAATGAGTGATTTTGAGAGAGGTGATTGTCTACGCCAACCGGCATGATACCTGATGATGATGATGATGATGATGATGATGATGATGATGATGATGATGATGATGATGATGATGAAGATGATAATTCAACAGCAAAGAAAAAATGTCTATATCCCAAACAAATTTAAAATTCAAATCAAATACAACTCGCTCCATAGTCGAGCTATGACATCCATGTGGACGTCATCTACACATTGACTCGTAGCCAAGACTGGACTCTGATTAAATTACCCAGAGTCTGTAGTGTCTGTTGTAACAGTCATGATTGGTACTGGACAACTTCGCGGGTTTTTCTATTCATTTCCGTTTGCTTCTATGACTCTGATTGCAGGTAGTAAATAGCTTATGTAAAGTTCGTTCTTTCTATTAAAAAAAAATATTTGAGTAAATAAACATAGATGTTAACGATGGAGGTGATGGTAGTGACCAAGGCATTCATCTGGTTAGAGTCACAAGACTACACCCACGCATGTAAACTGAGTGATTCGATGAGCATGATAAGAAAAGTGGAGGCAGAAATCTGTACGTATGGTGTGGGTAGAGTCATTGCAGAAGTCTAAAATACGTTAGGTCACTTTGTCTACGTCACAGGACATGCGGGAGTACGGGGAAATGAAAGAGCGGACAGGTTGGCATGCTGCGCTATTGTTGACGGTCAACCAATGGATCGGGCGGACATCATCAGTGCCCTCCGGGAAGTGGGAAGGACACAGGACTTCGATAACCATGAGTCCACGTCACTCCTTCGGATGAAAGAGATGGAAGTTAAGATGGGCACAGCCAGAAACGAGAAACTTAGTGGCCGTGTAAGAAGACTAATTAACCAACACAGAACTGGAGTCGTCAGTCGCTGGGCATTTCGAGACTTGCTAAGGAGGGGATCTGAGCACCTTTGGACATGTTCGGAGTGCAGTGATGATGACCCGCTAATAATAATAACAACTCAAAAACTCAATAACAATACAGGTTAAGAACTGAAAAGAGTTTGTATTTTGTAGCTGTTTTGTTTAAAACGTGTTTGGATGTTTGGTGGCATGACGTAAGACAGGAAATAGTCCGAAAAAACGGGCTGTGACTCATAGATAACTCTGACAAGATCAATGACTCATAGCTGATCGATCTCGATATCCAATCTGACTCATTGCTAATCGATACATTATATGATTAATCGCTGCACAGCATAATATAGAACTAATGGCTAATCAATATTCTATATGACTTACGGCTGATCGATATCCTATATGATTGATAGTTAAAAGATATATTATTTCACTGATAGGTTATCAATATCCTATATGACTGACAGCAGATCATTAACTTATATGATGCGACACTTGCGCCTTTCGGTCTACCACATCTAACTTTGTCTCATTAAAAACAAAAGAAAAATCTACAGAAAATCATTGAATACTTTGTATAATGGAAAAGAGCAATGAAGACATATTAAAATATTTAAACAAAGACAAGATCTGGATTTTCAAAAAAAACTTACAAATGTAATTAACATAATACGCCCATGTTATAAGACTAGCGGACTGGAAAGAACAATATTGAAAGGCATGGTTCCTGGTTGACGCATCAGAGGCAGACCAGGATGAAGGTGGTTTCAAGATATCAAAGAGACCTTGAATATGACAACAGAAGAAGTGGGAGATCTGGTTAAAGATATAGATTCTTTCAGACGGTCTGTGGGAGATCCGGCTAAAGACAGAGATTTTTTTCAGACGGGCGGTGGCGAATGCAACGTTCTGTGGGAGATCTGGCTAAAGACAGAGATTCTTTCAGACGGGCTGTGGGGAATGCAACGTTCTGTGGGAGATCTGGCTAGAGACAGAGATTCTTTCAGACGGGTTGTGGGGAATGCAACGTTCTGTTGGAGATCTGGCTAGAGACAGAGATTCTTTCAGACGGGCTGTGGGGAATGCAACGTTCTGTGGGAGATCTGGCTAAAGACAGAGATTCTTTCAGACGGGCTGTGGGGAATGCAACATTCTGTGCGAGATCTGGCTAAATACAGAGATTCTTTCAGACGGGCTGTGGGGAATGCAACGTTCTGCAAAGAAAATGCAACCTGATAATGGTGTTTACATAGAATTTTAGTAGATTAACGTCTGTGTGAAGTATAATTCAAATATGGACTAATTTAACACTTTCTCATGTAAAACAAAGACATTTTAAACCACAACTGTTATTTTAATTGAGGATATGATTTCCACTCATCAATTTAATTCAATAATAGAATCACCATATACCGAATGTAGCTTTTTAGAATTAGAAATTGCCGCAAACCGTAATATGTGCAAAACACACTCTAAAGCTCCAACTCAAACAGGAAGCAGACAGATTCACATAAAAAGAGAATACATGGCGAAAGAAAAGAAAAAAAAAACATTTCTAGAGGCGTTGAAAAATCCATAGTCAACTATGACTGACGGCGGCTACTACTACTAATATAAACTAATATATATTTCTGAAATAGGCAAATGTGTAGTTCAACTAAAATATCAGCAAGAAACAGATGTGAAAGAAGAAAAATATTAATAATTGAAATACGTTTGAGAGAGAAGAGTGGCAGCCTCTTTAGGCAGGAATCATAATCGATAGGAAAGTAACCCTCGGGTTAATTGACTTTTAATGTTTCTCAGAAGTCCACGACGGAATACTCATTACTTTAAGAGACCTGAGGTCTGGACTATAAGAGGGAGGCTTTGGGAATAGCTTGCTGGCAGTTAGAAGCTTTTTAATATCATCATCATCAAGTACTATACCAACTGTGGCGTAGGTGATCATATCTCTCCACAACTTTCGATCTCAACAGTTATTTATCATTTCTGCTGTTGACCTTCTGCCAAGCCATTCTCTTAAGCTGTCTGGTACCTTTTTTCTTTGTTTCCTTCTATCTCTTAGTCCCTCAACTTTCCCAGTTGTCACAATATATTCCAGCTGTTCTTTTCTCATTAAATGGCCAAAAAAATGAGGATTGTTTCTTCCTAAAACTGGAAAATAACTCTGGTTTTGATTTGGACCCTTTCAGAACGTTTTCATTACTCTTCTTAGCTGTCCATAGTATTTTCAACATTCTTCTGTAAAACCACATTTCTACAGACTCCAGTAATTTTCTTGTCTGTAGTCCTATTGTCCATGATCCACATCGATATGTTAAGACTGTCTCAACATCACATTTAAGAACTCTTTTTCTTGTTTCTATTGTCTAAAATGGATTGTACAGTATCTTCTTCATTTTGTGGAAAACTACTTTTGCCTGAGCCATTCTGCATCTCACCTTTGTTGTACATCTACCATCTAAGGTTAACATTGTTGCCATAAATTTAAATTCATTTACCTGTTTTAATATTGTTCCACTTGTCTTTATTGTGCATTGCGGTGATGTTTTTTTCTTTGTTGTTACCATTACTTCTTTCTTTTTGCTATTAAGGCAGAGTCCTTTATTTTTTCTTTCTTTCACTATAATGTCCAACATCGGTTGTAATATGTGAGAGGTGGTATTGGAGAGTTTTTGCGGAACGGGCTTCTTAAGCACAGGGATCAGGGGCCATTATATTGGAAGATCTTAGTCACAAGAGAAATTGCTAAGTAATACATCTTCCAGTATAAGACACACATCTTTTCAAACCGCTGGAATGTTATGATTATAGTCCGTTCAGAAATTCATAATCACACCTGAATTAGTTTTGCATGATAACCGCTTGTTATTTTGGTTTCACATTTTGCATGGAATCTTAGAATATTGATGACGTTATAGAAATATTTTTTGCTCTGAGAAATTTGATCTAGTTTAAAAGTTTTTTTCTTTAGGGTATATTAAATTCACCCTGTTCGAATTTGACAACATTTTATGATATATACATTAATTTGGTGCGGTCGTTGACGTAAAATAGTTTGGCTATTGCAGAAACACTAACTTCAGGAAAATCCCCTGCACAAAAATGAATTGTTATTGAACGACATGACGCACCATGGCCTTGGCATTAATTACCGAAGGGAAGGCGTATCTTTATTAATTTTGTGAAGACTCAGTAGACAATTTGTTGACTTTAAATACCAACATTTATATCTAAATTACAATGAGTTTGAAATGCAAATTTATAAATATGCAAAAGAAGTGTGTTGAACATGTGTTACGGGTGGAAGATGTGGAAACGAGATGGATTACTATTTGTCCAGCCAGTAATGATTATCAACCTCTTTGATTAAAATTAAGATGAATTCAATTCTAGCTGCAGTTAGGACGTCCTGGGGTCTAATGGTGACCGAAGTAAAGTAAAAGTAAAGTACCCCCCGTCACGCCAAGTGGCGTATAGGGAAATATGGTGTTAGTGACCCTATATTTTACAGACCTTCAGCACATGATTTTTGGGGTAATGTGGTCGGTATTACGCCCGTGCTGCTTTTACTTTCCCAGAAAAAATCCGGTACCCATTTAAGGCTGGGTGAACCCGGAGCCGTCGGTTGGGATCGAACCCTACCCCTTGTCCGTAGTAGTCCAGTTCACTAACCACTGAGCTATCGCGGCTCCTACTAATTTTTAGGGAATTAGTAAAACCCAGGTGTCCTCGCCAGGGTACGAACCCCGGCTGTTGCCGTGGTAAGCCAACCGCCTATCGATTGCGCTAACCGGACACCCATGGTGACCGAAGGACAAGACTAATTGTACCCAATTGAATTCATATTTGCAAATACACATAACGAACAACACCCACAATTAAGCACTATGTAGATACGCCTCTGACAAGAATTGCGGTAAACTGGACAATTTAACACTATTACTGTAAACTCTAAAATTTGAATCAACTTGTGTGATATCGTCATAAAAGATCAAAGGAATTCGCTGATGTGCAAAATCTGTTGTGTTTGTGGAATAAAAAATACCAAAATCTTTGCGTCATCAATATTCTAAGAGTGCATGCAAAATGTGAAACCAAAATAACAAGCGGTTATCACGCAAAGCTAATTCAGGTGTGATTATGAATTTCTGAACGGACTATAGATTAGATTCCTAAGCTAATCCCGCAGTGTTAAGCGACGAGTCCTGATATGTTTTCGCTGTAGCTCTCTTGAACTCAAACAAATTGTGATTGCTTGCTACAAGCGTATATCAAGATTTAAACAAGCGAATTTAACAATATATTAGACGGTCGGACGGATGGACGGACGGATGGGTGGATAAATGGATGGATGGATGGATGGATAGATGGATGGATGATCGGATGGATGGATGATCGGATGGATGGATGGATGGATGGATGGTTGGATGGATGGATGGATGGATTATCGGATGGATGGATGGATGGATTATCGGATGGATGGATGGATGATCGGATGGATGGATTATCGGATGGATGGATGGATTATCGGATGGATGGATGGATGATCGGATTGATGGATGGATGGATTATCAGATGGATGGATGGATGATCGGATGGATGGATTATCGGATGGATGGATGGATGATCGGATGGATGGATGGATGGATGATCGGATGGATGGATGATCGGATGGATGGATGGATGATCGGATGGATGGATGGATGGATGGAAGATCGGATGGATGGATGGATGGATTATCGGATGGATGGATGGATGGATGATCGGATGGATGGATGGATGATCGGATGGATGGATGGATGATCGGATGGATGGATGGATTATCGGATGGATGGATGGATAGAATAATTAATGGAGGTGGTTATAATGGCTTTGACAGACAGTAATGTTTTTGCAAAAGTTTACGATTGTTTTGTAGTAGAATAATTTGTAGTATATGTTCATTATATTGTATGGTGACATATTTTAATGTCGTCGAAGTGGGAGCAGGGTAAAGTAAGACATTTAACATATAAATTCATTCTGGACCACTAACCGACACATCGGCTCTGACGGATGTTCAACGGTGTTGGAATGATCTTAAAAGAATTGCAAGAAACATTACGGCTTGGAAAGTGTTTGTCGAAGACCTATGATCCACAGTGAGTTTAAAGTGTTTGTTGAAGACCTATACTCAACAGGGAGTTGAAAGTGTTTGTTGAAGACCTATACTCCACAGGGAGTTGAAAGTGTTTGATGAAGACCTATACTCCGCAGGGAGATGAAAGTGTTTGTTGAAGACCTATACTCCATATGGAGTTGAAAGTGTTTGTTGAAGACCTATACTCCACATGGAGTTGATAGTGTTTGTTGCAGACCTATACTCCACAGGGAGTTGAAAGTGTTTGTTAAAGACCTATACTCCACGGGGAGTTGAAATGTTGAAGACCTATACTCCACATGGAGTTGAAAGTGTTTGTTGAAGACCTATACTCCACAGGGAGTTGAACGTGTTTGTTGAAGACCTATACTCCACAGGGAGTTGAAAGTGTTTGTTGAAGACCTATACTCCACAGGGAGTTGAAAGTGTTTGTTGAAGACCTATACTCCACAGGGAGTTGAACGTGTTTGTTGAAGACCTATGCTCCACAGGGAGTTGAAAGTGTTTGTTGAAGACCTATACTCCACAGGGAGTTGAACGTGTTTGTTGAAGACCTATACTCCACAGGGAGTTGAACGTGTTTGTTGAAGACCTATACTCCACAGGGAGTTGAACGTGTTTTTTGAAGACCTATACACCACAGGGAGTTGAACGTGTTTGTTGAAGACCTATACTCCACAGGGAGTTGAACGTGTTTGTTGAAGACCTATACTCCACAGGGAGTTGAACGTGTTTGTTGAAGACCTATACTCCACAGGGAGTTGAACGTGTTTGTTGAAGACCTATACTCCACAGGGAGTTGAACGTGTTTGTTGAAGACCTATACTCCACAGGGAGTTGAACGTGTTTGTTGAAGACCTATACACCACAGGGAATTGAACGTGTTTGTTGAAGACCTATACTCCACAGGGAGTTGAAAGTGTTTGTTGAAGACCTATACTCCACAGGGAGTTGAAAGTGTTTGTTGAAGACCTATACTCCACAGGGAGTTGAACGTGTTTGTTGAAGACCTATACTCCACAGGGAGTTGAACGTGTTTGTTGAAGACCTATACTCCACAGGGAGTTGAAAGGTAGAAAAATAAGAAGATACCTCTTTATGTTCCACATTTCTCTGATCTCCCTGTGACGAGTTTCCCTATATCATTAGTTCCTGCAGCATTTCCCTACCACATGTTAAGGAGACGTGCTGCTCACACAAAAACAAATTACACACGTCAAGTTGAGGCAGAAGCAGCGAACCACGATCTACACATCTATACACACACTCTATTAAACAAATAGATTGATAGGAGGACTCGGAAAATGATGAATAGATGCAATAATAGAAAAACCTGGAAACGAACAGAAGAAAATACCAATCAAAGTGTATACGATCTGAACTTATATGTCCACTTAAAGTAGTTGTAGTTAGTCGAAGTATCACTGCAAACGAACTAAAATACATAATTGCAAACACAATAGCCCGTGTCAGTGGAATTATTCGAATTAACATCTCGTCTCATTGAAGTATCCTAACTAAGAAAAGTAGTTGCAGTTCCCATCATAGCAGCCACAGCACGCGCCAAAAGATATAAAGCCTTGTCGCACCGAAAGTGAACGCAACTATCTGTTTTTCGTCATCATTTATCGTAAGCAATCGCAATATCGAAACACGATCAGAATGAAAAACACAGCTCACGGTGTGCACAGAGCACTAAACTCAGTAGCTCTGACAGCAAGCTACTCAAATATTAGCGTGTAATGAGGAAGTAAAGAAGAAAAAAGAAAAACAGAGAAGAAATAAATAACATTGACTGAATGGCTGCGTTGTGGGGGGGGGGGGGAACGACCTTGAGCTCTGCAAACTTAATTATCGATCTTAATACATGGACAATATCGAGCACATTACAGCGAGAGCTGTAGAAATGTTAAATGACATGTGCTTTCTCTTATTGTTAAATAAAGCAACGTTATGTAATCACTACATTAAAAAAATGTCAGAGTCGAAAAAGTTATTTTTGTTGCATTGATCACATCTTCTTCTTCTTCTTTCCTTCCTCATCTGCCTTTCAGCGTCGAGGTGAGATATAATTTGCGGTCTTTTGCTCTTCTGTTCGCCTCTGCTGCTATCTTTCCTAGTGCTTCTAATATTCCATCGACCCATCTTTTTCGTGGTCGACCCTTGGGTCTGGTGTTCTCACATCGTTTGTTGAAAGCTCGTTGTGTTGTGTTTTGTTCTTTCTGCTTTGTCAGGTGGCCAAACCATTGTATCTGTTGTTTCCTTATATATTCTATGGCGGGAGCTATTCCTAGCTTTTTTCTCAGTTCTTCATTTCTGATCTTATCTCTCAATCTGTTTCCTGTCATTCGTCTAACACATTTCATCTCTGTAGAGGTTATTTTTCTTATTGTTCTTGCATCTATGGTCCAGGTCTGGCATTGGTAGCACAACGTTGGGATGAAGATTGTATTGTATAGTGCTCGTTTTGCCTCCAGAGTTATTTCCTTGTTGGACAATAGTAGTGATAACTGTTCAATGATTTGACAAGCTTTGATCACATGCTCTGCAATATGCTGGAGGTAGATTGAGGGAGTTTTTTGTCATCAAGTACTATGGCTACTGGTGTAGGTGATCATGTCTCTCCACAACTTTATATATCTACAAGTGTTTCTGATTTCTATTGTTGACTTCCTATTAAATCATTCTCTCCAGCTATCTGATACCTTCCCTATCTTATAACGTTTCCGGTTATCACAATCAATTTTGTGTCTTGCTTTCTCACTACGTGATCAGAATGTGATGAACGTTTTTTCCTGTTGGTTATACGGATCTTTTCTAACTTTATCTTCTTCATGTTGGTAATTAGGGTCTTTTCTACATTTATCTTCTTGATGTTGGTAATAAGGATCTTTTCTACCTTTATCTACTTCAGTTTGGTAATAAGAGACTTTTCTACCTTCATCTTCTTCATGTTGGTAATAAGGGTCTTTTCTACCTTTATCTTCTTGATGTTGGTAATAAGGATCTTTTCTACCTTAATCTTCTTCATGTTGGTAATAAGGGTCTTTTCTACCTTTATCTTCTTGATGTTGGTAATAAAGGTCTTTTCTGTCTTTATCTTCTTACTGTTGGTAATAAGGGTCTTTTCTACCTTTATCTTCTTCATGTTGGTAATAAGGGTCTTTTCTACCTTTATCTTCTTGATGTTGGTAATAAAGGTCTTTTATGTATCTATCTTCTTCATGTTGGTAATAAGGGTATTTTCTACCTTTATCTTCTTCATGTTGGTAATAAAGGTCTTTTCTACCTTTATCTTCTTGATGTTGGTAATAAGGGTCTTTTCTACCTTTATCTTCTTCATGTTGGTAATAAGGGTCTTTTCTACCTTTATATTCTTGATGTTGGTAATAAGGGTCTTTTCAACCTTTATCTTCTTGATGTTGGTAATAAGGGTCTTTTCTGGCTTTATCATCTTAATGTTGGTAATAAGGGTCTTTTCTACCGTTATCTTCTTCATGTTGGTAATAAGGGTCTTTTCTACCTTTATCTTCTTGATGTTGGTAATAAGAGTCTTTTCTACCTTTATCTTCTTCATGTTGGTAATAAAGGTCTTTTCTACCTTTATCTTCTTGATGTTGGTAATAAAGGTCTTTTCTACCTTTGTCTTCTTGATGTTGGTAATAAGGGTCTTTTCTACCTTTATCTTCTTCATGTTGGTAATAAGGGTCTTTTCTACCTTTATCTTCTTCGTGTTGGTAATAAAGGTCTTTTCTACCTTTATCTTCTTGATGTTGGTAATAAGGGTCTTTTCTACCTTTATCTTCTACATCATGGTAATAAGGGTCTTTTCTACCTTTATCTTCTTCATGTTGGTAATAAGGGTCTTTTCTACCATTATCTTCTTCATGTTGGTAATAAGGGTCTTTTCTACCTTTATCTTCTTCATGTTGGTAATAAGGGTATTTTCTACCTTTATCTTCTTCATGTTGGTAATAAGGGTCTTTTCTACCTTTATCTTCTTCATGTTGGTAATAAGGGTCTTTTCTACCTTTATCTTCTTGATGTTGGTAATAAGGGTATTTTCTACCTTTATCTTCTTCATGTTGGTAATAAGGGTCTTTTCTACCTTTATCTTCTTCGTGTTGGTAATAAAGGTCTTTTCTACCTTTATCTTCTTGATGTTGGTAATAAGGGTCTTTTCTACCTTTATCTTCTTCATGTTGGTAATAAGGGTCTTTTCTACCTTTATCTTCTTCATGTTGGTAATAAAGGTCTTTTCTACCTTTATCTTCTTCATGTTGGTAATAAGGGTCTTTTCTACCTTTATCTTCTTGATGTTGGTAATAAGGGTCTTTTCTACCGTTATCTTCTTCATGTTGGTAATAAGGGTCTTTTCTACCTTTATCTTCTTCATGTTGGTAATAAGAGTCTTTTCTACCTTTATCTTCTTGATGTTGGTAATAAGGGTCTTTTCTACCTTTATCTTCTTGATGTTGGTAATAAGGGTATTTTCTACCTTTATCTTCTTCATGTTGGTAATAAGGGTCTTTTCTACCTTTATCTTCTTCGTGTTGGTAATAAAGGTCTTTTCTACCTTTATCTTCTTGATGTTGGTAATAAGGGTCTTTTCTACCTTTATCTTCTTCATGTTGGTAATAAGGGTCTTTTCTACCTTTATCTTCTTCATGTTGGTAATAAAGGTCTTTTCTACCTTTATCTTCTTCATGTTGGTAATAAGGGTCTTTTCTACCTTTATCTTCTTGATGTTGGTAATAAGGGTCTTTTCTACCTTTATCTTCTTCATGTTGGTAATAAGGGTCTTTTCTACCATTATCTTCTTCATGTTGGTAATAAGGGTCTTTTCTACCTTTATCTTCTTCATGTTGGTAATAAGGGTCTTTTCTACCTTTATCTTCTTCATGTTGGTAATAAGGGTCTTTTCTACCTTTGTCTTCTTCATGTTGGTAATAATGGTTTTTTCTACCTTTATCTTCTTCATGTTGGTAATAAGGGTCTTTTCTACCTTTATCTTCTTCATGTTGGTAATAAGGGTCTTTTCTACCTTTGTCTTCTTCATGTTGGTAATAAGGGTTTTTTCTACCTTTATCTCCTTCATGTTGGTAATAAAGGTCTTTTCTGTCTTTATCTCCTTCATGTTGGTAATAAAGGTCTTTTCTGTCTTTATCTTCTTCATGTTGGTAATAAAGGTCTTTTCTGTCTTTATCTCCTTTATATTAGTAATAATGAAGTTTTCATGTTTTAACCTCTTCCTATTAGCAATGAGCATCTCTTCTCGCTTTATCTTCTTTATAACGTCCTTGCTACCTTTCTTTAGTTGTCTATATTAATATGTCTTAACATTCTTTTGAAATGTCGCCTTCAACGAATTTCTTGCTGGTTGTTCACTTGTCCATGATTCACTTACACACATACACATATATATAAAACATCTACATAACAAATAAGTACAAGGAGGGAGAATAAAGGCCGACTGTCGCTTGTGTGTACAGAGTTAAGTTTTTATTTCACCCTCCAAATAAATAACATCCACAGAGAGTTGGACCCACGATTTGTCAAATAAAAAGTCCAGCATTCTAGGCCAATCACGACTTTAATAAAAAAGAAAGAATTAGGGAGAGGGGACTAAAAGAAAGAATTAAGATTGTAAGAAAGTCAATAAATAGCGATTTTAACTGGAGAACGAGGAGGGAACGAGTCTTATAATTAGCTCAGATATTAAACCACAGAACATGATGCAGAAAAATGGACAGACAAGAAAACAGTACAGAGAATTGAAGCCTTTGAAATGTGGATTTATAGAAGAATAGGTAGAATTGGAGGGAAGGAAAAGAAAACAAACGATGAAGTCTTAAAACAAATAAAAATGAAAAGAGAGATCTACTAAGCACAATTCAAACAAGACAAATGCGATTTTTGGGCCATGTTAAAAGACACAACAGCCTACTAAAAGTAATCTTGGAGGGGAAAATACAAGGTAACAGAGTCAGAGGCAGACCAAGACTAACATGGACGAGTAACATCAAAAGATGGACAAATCAGCCTATGACAACCTGCACCATCAAAGCAAGAGACAGAGCAGAATGGCGCTCCATGGTAGCCAACATTCGTTGCGGAGACGGCACTCGATGATGATGATGATGATTAAACCACATAAAAGTGAAATCAGAAGCTCTTGCCTCGTATTTTCTCACAGAAATCCTCGGACTTTATAATTGTTATGAATTTCGTTTTCTTCATATTACGATATCTCACTTCACACGCTTGTTATTTTTATTCTTCAGTCCCGTAATCTTGGAGTTCATTAAAACACTCATAATGATGCCTCTACAATCTGCTTTCAGCCTTCAAGATGAAGGGGGCCGCGATAGTTCAGTGGTTTGTGACCTGGACTGTTAACTCTTTCAGTAAAAAAAAAAAAGTAAAGTACCCCCGTCACGCCAAGTGGCGTATAGGGAAATATGGTGTTAGTGACCCTATATTTTACAGACCTTCAGCACATGATTTTTGGGGTAATGTGGTCGATATTACGCCCGTGCTGCTTTACTTTCCCAGAAAAAAATCCGGTACCCATTTAAGGCTGGGTGAACCCGGAAGCCGTCGGTTGGGATCGAACCCTACCCCTTGTCCGTGGTAGTCCAGTTCACTAACCACTGAGCTATCCACTCCAACACACTCCATCACACTCCAACATACTCAACACACTCCATCACACTCCAACACACTCCAACATACTCCAACACACTCCATCACACTCAAACACACTCCAACACACTCCATCACACTCCATCACACTCCAACACACTCCATCACACTCCAACACACTCAAACATACTCCAACAGACTCCATCACACTCCAATATACTCCAACATACTCCATCACACTCCAACACACTATCAACACACTCTAACATACTCCAATACACTCCATCACACTCCAACACACTCCAACACACTCCAACATACTCCAACATACTCCAACACACTCCATAACACTCCAACACACTCCAACATACTCCAACACACTCCATCACACTCCAACACACTCCAACACACTCCATCACACTCCAACATACTCCAACACACTCCAACATACTCCAACACACTCCAACACACTCCAACATACTCCAACACACTCCATCACACCCCAACATACTCCAACACACTCCATCACACTTCAACATACTCCAACACACTCCATCACACGCCACACTCCAACATACTCCAACATACTCCAACACACTCCATCACACTCCAACACACTCCAACATACTCCAACACACTCCATCACACTCCAACACACTCGAACACACTCCAGCACACTTCAACATACTCCAACACACTCCAGCACACTCCAGCACACTCCAACATACTCCAACACACTCCATCACACTCCAACACACTCCAACACACTCCATCACACTCCAACATACTCCAACACACTCCATCACACTCCAACACACTCCAACACACTCCATCACACTCCAACATACTCCATCACACTCCATCATACTCCAACACACTCCATCACACTCCAACATACTCCAACACACTCCATCACACTCCAACACACTCCAGCACACTCCAACACACTCCAACACACTCCAACACACTCCAACACACTCCATCACACTCCAGCACACTCCAACATACTCCAACAAACCCCAACATACACCAGCACACTCCAACATACCCCAGCACACTCCAACATACTCCAACACACTCCAACACACTCCAACACACTCCAGCACACTCCAACACACTCCATCACACTCCAACATACTCCAACACACTCCATCACACTCCAACACACTCCAACACATTCCATCACACTCCAACATACTCCGTCACACTCCATCATACTCCAACACACTCCAGCACACTCCAGCACACTTCAACATATTCCAACACACTCCAACACACTCCAGCACACTCCAACATACTCCAACACACTCCATCACACTCCAACACACCCCAACACACTCCAGCACACTCCAACACACTCCAGCACACTCCAACACACTCCAACACACTCCAACACACTCCAACACACTCCAACACACTCCAGCACACTCCAACATACTCCAACACACTCCAACACACTCCAGCACACCCCTAAACACCCTTCCACGATCACACCCTTATACACCATCATACCCCTAAACACCATACACCTCCACACCCACCCCGCAAAAAAACATACGGTGTATAACACCGAGTTTGCTCCAACACACTCAATCACACTCCAACATACTCCAACACACTCCATCACACTCCAACACACTCCAACACACTCCAACACACTCCAACACACTCCAACATACTTCATCACACTCTAACACACTATCAACACACTCTAACATACTCCAATACACTCCATCACACTCCAACACACTCCAACACACTCCAACATACTCCAACATACTCCATCACACTCCAACATACTCCAGCACACTCCAGCACACTTCAACATATTCCAACACACTCCAGCACACTCCAGCACACTCCAGCACACTCCAGCACACTCCAACACACTCCAGCACACTCCAACATACTCCAGCACACTCCAACACACTCCAACACACTCCAACACACTCCAACACACTCCAACACACTCCAGCACACTCCAACATACTCCAACACACTCCAACACACTCCAGCACACCCCTAAACACCCTTCCACGATCACACCCTTATACACCATCATACCCCTAAACACCATACACCTCCACACCCCCACCCCGCAAAAAAACACACGGTGTATAACACCGAGTTTTCTCCAACACACTCAATCACACTCCAACATACTCCAACACACTCCATCACACTCCAACACACTCCAACACACTCCAACACACTCCAACACACTCAACATACTTCATCACACTCTAACACACTATCAACACACTCTAACATACTCAATACACTCCATCACACTCCAACACACTCCAACACACTCCAACATACTCCAACATACTCCAACACACTCCATCACACTCCAACACACTCCAACACACTCCATCACACTCCACACACTCGAACACACTCCAGCACACTTCAACATACTCCAACACACTCCAGCACACTCAGCACACTCCAACATACTCCAACACACTCCAACACACTCCAACACAATCCAACACACTCCATCACACTCCAACATACTCCAACACACTCCATCACACTCCAACACACTCCAACACACTCATCACACTCCAACATACTCCACCACACTCCATCATACTCCAACACTCAATCACACTCCAACATACTCCAACACACTCCATCACACTCCAACACACTCCAACACACTCCAACACACTCCAACACACTCAACACACTCCAACACACTCCATCACACTCCAACACACTCCAACACACTCCAGCACACTCAACATACTCCAACACACTCCAGCACACTCCAGCACACTTCAACATATTCCAACACACTCCAACATACTCCAACACACTCCATCACACTCCAACACACTCCAACACACTCCGCACACTCCAACATACTCCAACACACCCCAACACACTCCAGCACACTCCAACATACTCCAGCACACTCCAACACACTCCAACACACTCCAACACACTCCAACACACTCCAACATACTCCAGCACACTCCAACATACTCCAACACACTCCAACACACTCCAGCACACCCCTAAACACCCTTCCACGATCACACCCTTATACACCATCATACCCCTAAACACCATACACCTCCACACCCCCACCCCGCAACAAAACACGCGGTGTATAACACCGAGTTTACTCATAAACAAAACACAATTCCCCACCCACCTACACATTTATCGTATTGGAATCGATCCCATACCTAATCACTTTAAGGCCCATCGGCTTGACAGAGCTGCAGACAAACAGACCAACCGAACACAGTTAAACTCAAGGTTTTAGACGGACAGGCCTACACACTAGTTGGCTTTTACTTATTCTCAAAGAAAATATCTGGATACTGCAGCAGATTGCAAGATAAAAAGAAACATTAATGTTATTGGAGTGGATATAATATGGATTATTCATAACATAAAGTTCAAAATAAAAATATTCAGCTCCAATGTTAAGTCAGTCCTATTATATCGCTGTGAAACATGGAGAACAACAACATTGACAATTATGAAGATACAGACTTTCATTAATGGATGCTTACGCAGAATAAAAGGATGGGAATGGCAGGACAAATTCACTAACATATAATTATGGAAATGTACTCGTCAAATACCAGTTGATAAAGAGATACAGCGAAGACAATGGCGTTGGATAGGACACACACTGCGGAAGCCAACTGAGACTATTACACAACAGGCCCTTTTCTGGAATCCCCAGAGGAAAAGACAAAGAGGAAGACCAAGGAGTTCTTGGAGAAGACAGATAGAAGCAGGGATGAAGATGATGGGGAAGACATGGAATGATCTTAAAAGAATGGCAAAAAACAAAACGACTTGGAAAGTGTTTGTTGAAGACCTATGTTCTACAGGGAGCTGAAAGGTAGAGGAGAGAAGAAGATAACATAAAGTTTGGGACATATGTAGTGTTATGTGAGCGCAGACATAGTAGGTATATATAGTAGGTATAGATAGTAGGTATAGTTTTGATAACGGATTTTGTATTGGAAATATAGAAGCAGTGATGTGGGGACGAGTAAGGAGGAGAGACAGGAGGACGAAAGGTTGAGGTAATGTTGGAAGGAGGAACAGCAAGACCGGGAGGTATTTGGTGAGAAGATGTTTAGATTAAAGGAGGATTTCATGGATGGATGGATGGATTGATGGGTGGATCGATGGATGGATCGATCGATCGATGGATGGATGGATTGATAGATGGATGGATCGATGGATGGATCAATCGATGGATGGATCAATAGATGGATGGATGGATTGATGGATGGATGGATTGATGCACGGATGGATCGATGGATGGATCAATCGATGGATGGATCAATCGATGGATGGATGAATCGATGGATGGATCAATCGATGGGTGGATGGATTGATGGATGGATGGATTGATGGATGGATGGATCGATGGATGGATCGATGGATGGATGGATGGATCAATCGATGGATGGATGGATTGATAGATGGATCGATCGATGGATGGATGGATTGATGGATGAATGGATCGATGGATGGATGGATTGATGGATGAATGGATCGATGGATGGATTGATAGAGGGATCGATCGATGGATGGATGGATTGATGGATGAATGGATCGATGGATGGATGGATAGGTTGATCAATGGAAGGATGGATCGATCGATGAATGAATGGATGTATGGATCGATGGAATGATGGGTGGATGGATTGAAGAATGGATCGATGGATGGATCGATGGATGGATCGATGGCTGGATGGATAGATGAGTGGATGGAGCGATGGATGGATCGACGGACTGACGGACGGATGGATGGATGGATGGATTGAATGGATAGATATGGGTAGGAATTGAGATAGGTAGCTATGGTTAAATGGAGATGTGTGTGGTGAAAGGAACAATGAAAGATGGTACGAGGTGGAGATGTAGACGTTGTTGAGAATTGATGAGGTAGATGGAGATTGGAGAAACGTGGTATTACAATATGATGGAGAGTGGTTGATAAAAGGGAGATGTGACGAAATTAGATAGGGGGGAGGACGATAAGAAAAAGATGAACGAGTGAGTGAAGGAGAAATGGTGAGGGTGGAATAAAGAAATGAGAGACGGATGAGGATGTGTGAATGAGATGACAGGAGGACAGATGATGCAGAGGGTTATGGAGTGAAAGAGTGACGCTAGAGTGAGGGAGATATGACAGAGTGATAAAGGGATGAAAGCGAGTCAAGCGGATTATTTGGTAACGAAAAATTGACATAGGGAGGGATGATTAGATGTGAGAGGGATGATGAGATGAGAGAGGGATGATGAGATGAGAGAGGGATGATGAGATGAGAGAGGGACGAAGAGATGAGAGAGGGATGATGAGATGAGAGAGGGATGAGGAAAAGAGAGAGGGATGATGAGATGAGAGAGGGAAGATGAGATGCGAGAGGGACGATAATATGAGATAGGTATGTTGAGTTGAGAGAGGGATGATGAGATGAGAGAGGGATGATGAGATGAGAGAAGGATGATGAGATGAGTGAGGGATGATGAGATGAGTGAGATTATGAGAAGAGTGTGGTGATGAAATCAGAGAGATATGATGAGATGAAGGAAGAACGTTGGAATGAGTGAGCGATGATGAGATGAGAGAGGGATGATGAGATGAGTGAGGGATGATGATGTGAGGGAGGGGTGAAGTGATGAGCGAGGAATGATGAGAAGAAAGTGGGATGATGAGGCGATAGAAGGTTGATGTGATGAGGAAGAAATGATGAGATGAAAGAAAGATGATGTTATGCGGGAGGAAGGATGAGATGAGAGAGGAATGATGAGACTAGAGAGAAGGATGATGTGATGAAAAAGAAATGATGAGATGAAAGAGGGATGTGATGAGGGAGGAAGGATGAGATGGGAGAGGAATGATGATGTGATTAGGAAAATATGATGAGTTGAAGAGGGATGATGAGATGAGGGAGGAAAAATGAGATGAGGTAGGAATGATGAGATGAGAGAGGGATGATGAGATGAGAGAGAAATGATGAGAAGAGAGTAGGATGATGAGACGATAGAAGGATTATGTGACGAGGAAGAAATGAAAAGATGAAAAAGGGATGATACGATTAGGAAGGAAGGATCAGATGAGAGAGGAATGATGAGGTGAGAGAGGGATGATGAGATGAGAGAGGGATGATGAGATGAGAGATGAATGACGAGAAGAGAATGGAATGATGAGATGAGAGAAGAATGATGAGATGCAAGAGGGATGATGAGATGAGAGAGGGATGATGAGATGAGAGAGGGGTGATGAGAAGAGAGTAGGATGATGAAATGAGAGAGGGATGCTGAGAAGATAGTAGGATGATGAGATAAGAGAGGGATGATGATATGAAAGTGGTATGATGAGATGGGAGAAGGATGGTGAACAAAGAGAGAGTTGATAGAAGAGGGAGTGATGATGAGATAAGAGAGGGATGATGAGAAGAGAGTAAGATGATGAAAAGAGAGTAGGATGATGAGATAAGAGAGGGATGATGAGAAGAGAGTAGGATGATGAGAAGCGAGCGGGATGATGAGATGAAAGAGGTATGATGAGATTTGAGAGGGATGATTAGATGAAAGAGGGATGATTAGATGAAAGAGGGATGATTAGATGAAAGAGGGATGATGAGATGAAAGTGGGATGATGAGATGAGAGAGGGATGATGAGATGGAAGAGGGATGATAAACAAAGAATAAGATGATAGATGAGAAAGGGATGATGAGATGAGAGAGAAATGATGAGAAGAGAGTAGGATGATGAGCCGATAGAGGGATGATGTGATGAGGAAGAAATGATGAGTTGAAAGAGGGATGATGAGATGAGGGAGGAAGAATGAGATGAGATAGGAATGATGAGATAGGAATGATGAGATGAGAGAGGGATGATGAGATGAGGGAGAAATGTTGAGAAGAGAGTAGGATGATAGAACGATAGAAGGATTATGTGATGAGGAAAAAATGATGAGATGAAAGACGAATGATAAGTTTAGGGAGGAAGGATGATATGAGAGAGGAATGATGAGGTGAGAGAGGGATAATGAAATGAGAGAGGGATGATGAGATGCGAGAGGGATGATGAGATGAGAGAGATATGATGAGATGAGAGATGGGTGATGAGAAGATAGTAGGATGATGAAAAAGAGGAGGATGGTGAGAAGAGAGTAGGATGATGAAATGAGAGAGGGATGATGAGAAGATAGTAGGATGATGAGATAAGAGAGAGATGATGAAATGAAAGTGGTATGATGAGATGGGAGAAGGATGGTAAACAAAGAAAGAGTTGATAGATGAGAGAGTGAAGATGAGATAAGAGAGGGATGATGAGAAGAGAGTAGGATGATGAAAAGAGAGTAGGATGATGAGATAATAGAGGGATGATAAGAAGAGAGTAGGATG
Organism: Megaustenia siamemsis; assembly: GCA_032433765.1. Taxonomy (NCBI): domain Eukaryota; kingdom Metazoa; phylum Mollusca; class Gastropoda; order Stylommatophora; family Ariophantidae; genus Megaustenia; species Megaustenia siamemsis. The sequence continues at coordinate 48,594,108 of JAVIAB010000091.1, read as the reverse complement.
ATGTGATGAAAGACGTATGATGAGATTAGAGAGGGATGATTAGGTGAAAGAGGGATGATGAGATGAAAGAGGGATGATGAGATGAAAGAGGGATGATGAGATGAGAGAGGGATGATGAGATGAGAGAGGGATGATGAGATGGGAGAGGGATGATAAACAAAGAGAGAGATGATAGATGAGAGAGGGATGATGTGATGAGAGAGTGAAGATGATATGAGAGAGGTACGATGAGATGAGATAGGGATGTTGAGTTGAGAGAGGGATAATGGATGAGAAAGGGATGACGAGATGAGAGAGGGATGGTGAGAAGAGAGTAGGATGATGAAATGAGAGAGGGATGATGAGAAGCTAGTAGGATGATGAGATAAGAGAGGGATGATGAGATGAAAGTGGTATGATGAGATGGGAGAGGGATGGTGAGCAAAGAGAGAGATGATATATGAGAGAGTGATGACGTGATGAGAGAGGGAAGATGAGATGACATCGGGATGTTGAGTTGAGAGAGGGAAGATGGGAGGAGAGAGGGATGATGCGTTGAGAGAGATGATGAAATGAGAGAGATGATGAGATGAGTGAGGGAAGATGAGATGAAAGAGGGACGATGAAATGAGATAGGGATGTTGAGTTGAGAGAGGGATGATGAGTTGCGAGATGGATGATGAGATGAGATTAGGATGTTGAGATGAGTGATGGATGATGAGATGAGAGTGTATGATGAGATGAGAGTGTATGATGAGATGAGAGAGAGATGATGAGATGTGAGAGGGATAATGATATGAGAGAGGGATGATGAAATTAGAGAGAAATGATTGATGAGAGAGGGATGATGGTATGAGACAGGACGATGAGATGAGATAGGGATGTTGAGTTGAGAGAGTGATGTTGAGTTGATAGATGGATGATGAGATGAGAGGGGGATGGTGAGATGAGAGAAGGAAGATGAGATGAGAGGGGGATAGTGAGATGAGAGAAGGATGGTGAGATGAGAGAGGGATGATGAGATGTGAGGGGATGGTGAGATGAGAGATGAATGGTGAGATGAGAAAGGATGATGAGATGAGAGGGGGATGGTGAGATGAGAGAGATGATGATAAGAGAGTGTGGTGATGAGATCAGAGAGATGTTGAGATAAAGGAAGAAAGATGCAATGAGAGAGCGAAGAGGAGATGAGAGAGGGATGATGAGATGAGTGAGGTATGATGAGGTGAAAGTAGAATGATGAGACGATAGAGGGATGATGTGATGAGGAAGAAATGATGAGATTAAAGAGGGATAATAAGATTACGTAGGAAGGATGAGATGAGAGAGGAATGAAGAGGTGAGAGAGGGATGATGAGATAAAAGAGAGATGAGAGATGAATGACGAGAAGAGAGTGGGATGATGAGATGAATGAAGGATGATGAGATAAGAGAGTGATGATGAGATGAGAGAGGGGTGATGAGAAGAGAGTAGGATGATGAAAAGAGAGTAGGATGATGAGATAAGTGAGGAATGATGAGAAGAAAGTAGGATGATGAGAAGCGAGCGGGATGATGAGATGAAAGAAAGTGGTATGATGAGTTTAGAGAGGGATGATTAGATGAAAGAGGGATGAAGAAATGAAAAAGGGATGATGAGATGAAAGAGGGATGATGAAATAGAGAGGGATGATGAGATGAGTGAGGGATGATGCGGTGAGGGAGGGTGATTAGATGAGAGAGGAATGATGAGAAGAGAGTGGCATGATAAGACGATAGAGGGATGATGCGAAGAGTAGGAAATAATGAGATGAAAGAGGGATGATGAGATGAGGGAGGAAGGATGAGATGAGAGTAGGACGATGAGATGAGAGAGATGATGAGAAGAGAGTAGGATGATGAGATGAAAGAGGGATGATGAGATGAGAGAGATGATGAGAAGAGAGTGTGGTGATGAGATCAGTGAGATAATGAGATGAAGGAAGAAAGATGAGATGAGAGAGCGATGATGAGATGAGAGAGGGATGATGAGATGAGGGAGAAAGAATGAGATGAGAGAGGAATGATGAGATGTGAGAAGGATAATGAGATGAGGAAGAAATGATGTGATGAAAGAAGGATGATGAGATGAGAGAGGAAGGATGCGATGAGATAGGAATGGTGAGATGAGAGAGGGGTGATGAAATGAGAGTAGGATGATGAGAAGAGAGTAGGATGATGAGATGAGAGAGGCATGATGTGAAGAGAAAGGGATGATGAGAAGAGAGTAGGATGATGAGATGAGAGAGAGATGATGAGAAGAGAGTAGGATGATGAGATGAGAGAGAGAGATGATGAGAAGAGAGTAGTATGATGAGATGAGAGAGATGATGAGAAGAGAGTAGTATGATGAGATAAGAGAGGGATGATGAGATGAGAGAGGGATGGAGTGAAAGCGAAATGTAAAAGTGAGAGATTATGAAATGGAGGATTAATTATGCAGCAAGGATAGACATAATGGAATGACAGATGATGATTGACTGAGTACAAAACTAACAATGAGGAAAATGCATGACAACTTGTAATGAATGATGAAGGAGTGATTGAGCGTGCGAAGGGTTGGATAATGAATATTTTTAATTAGATAGAAGATTTGACGGATTGATGCACTGGTGTTAAAATAATTGGTGGATAGACCACAAGCTAACGGTACGATGGATGGTATCTAATATAAATCTAACAGTGAGAAGAAGTGAGATTGTTAAAGATAAAAGTAAACATTATACGGGGTTGGTTTAAATCAGGATTTTCTTCTGTTAACATTTCATTGACGTACACAATAAACAGGGAGGCGGGATAGCTCAGTGGTTAGTGAACTGAACTACAAAAGACATGGGGTAGGGTTCGATCCCAACCGACGGCTTCCGGGTTCACCCAGCCTTAAATGAGTACCGGATTTTTTTCTGGGAAAGTAAAGCGGCGCGGGCGTAATACCGACCACATTACCCCAAAAATCATGTGCTGAAGGTCTGTAAAATTTATGGTCACTAACATCATATTCCCTATACGCCACTTGACGTGACGGGGGCTCTTTACTTTACTTTTTTACACAATAAACATAGAAAGACAATGATTTATTGAATTATTGAGTTCGCAGATGCCAACAGAAGAGTAAAAGATCTCAAAATTATATCTCCCCTCGACGCTGAAAGGCAAATGAGGAAGGAAAGAAAACAGAAGAGAAAACTAATATGACCCAACGTACCAGTTAATTGAAATGCGTTTAACCATTAGTTATGGTTTCAGGTTTCATGTTTACTGGTTGCTCTTTTCTTGATTCTGGGTCACTATTAACTTCCTGTCCTCTCAGAACCGGGGAAAAACAAAAGATCAGTTGTGTTGTCTACATATCTTGTGGTGTCTTCTCGTACATCGGTAACGTCACACCAATAGGCTCGGTCATTGGTAATTTCTTTCTTTCTTTCTTTCTTTCTTTCTTTCTCTTCTTTCTTTCTTTCTTTCTTTCTTTCTTCTTCCCTTTCCTTTCTTCCCTTTCCTTCCTTTCCTTTCCTTTCCTTCTTTCTTTCTTTCCTTCTTTCTTTTTTATTTCTCTTCCTTCCTTCCTTCCTTCTTTCCTTCCATTACTTCCTTCCTTACTTCCTTCCTTACTTCCTTCCTTCCTTCCTCTCTCCTATCCTTTCTTCCTTCTTTCATTTCTTCCTTCTTTCCTTTCTTTCATTGATCTTTCATCTATCTATCTATTGACCTTTCGAGCCGTAACCGGCCCATAGGGCGTAGACCAAGATACACCTTCTCCTATATGGATTTTTTTGTTCTAGCAGTTTTCTTTTAAAGATATTTTATCAAATCTCGCCATCTGTCTCTGTTCTGTGCAAGCAGTTCTATCTCATTGAGGGAGCCGACTCCTGCTGCTCTTGCCTCTCTCATCAATGTTCTTCTCAGTGTCTCCCTGGGTCTTCCTCTTTTTCTTTTACCTGTTGTTTCCCATATGAGGGCTTGCTTTGCAAGTTGATAGTTGATCTTTCATACTTACTTATTTTCTTTCTTTCTGTCATCTCTCTCTGTCTTCATGGCTCTCATTATTCTGTTTGTGTTTTTCACTCTCTGCTATCCCCCCCCCCCCTGTATTTTCATCCCTTCCTCCTGACATATATTAAATCTCTCATAATTGCTTACTCATTTGAGACCTCACACTTCCTCTTTTCTTCATTTTAAATCACTTCCCCTCATTGCCCCTGGAAGACCTAGAAATGACAATCTCGTGAACCCGCACCAAACACCACAGAACAAATCGAGGCTTGTGGAGGCTTCAATGTGATTTTAATAATTCAAGACAACGCCTGCCAGACTGTGCTACAGACTGATCCTCTTAGAAGACAGTACTTGCCTGCAGCACAGATAAGATGGAATTAGAGTAAAAATTGCTTAGTATTACTTTTCTAGGGTTGACTGTGATTGCATTCTACAAGTGCAGGGGACTTCAAACTTTTCCAGCTTCTGGGCACAATCGTTTAATTAATTTTTGTTGTCATTCTTTTCCTTTTTCTTCTTCTTGTAGTTTTAGTTGTTGTTCTTCTTCTTGTAGTAGTTGTTGTTGTTGTTGTTCTTCCTCATCTTCTTCTACTTCTATTTCTTCTTCTTCTTGTAGCAGTAGTTGTTGTTCTTCTTGTAGTAGTAGTTGTTGTTCTTCTTCTTGTAGTAGTTGTTGTTCTTCTTCTTGTAGTAGTTATTGTTGTTCTTCTTGTAGTAGTAGTTGTTGTTCTTCTTATAGTAGTAGTTGTTGTTCTTCCTCTTGTAGTAGTTGTTGTTCTTCTTCTTGTAGTAGTAGTTGTTGTTCTTCTTGTAGTAGTAGTTGTTGTTCTTCTTGTAGTAGTAGTTGTTGTTCTTCTTGTAGTAGTAGTTGTTGTTCTTCTTGTAGTAGTAGTTGTTGTTCTTCTTGTAGTAGTAGTTGTTGTTCTTCTTCTTGTAGTAGTAGTTGTTGTTCTTCTTGTAGTAGTAGTTGTTGTTCTTCTTCTTGTAGTAGTAGTTGTTGTTCTTCTTGTAGTAGTAGTAGTTGTTCTTATTCTTGTAGTAGTAGTTGTTGTTCTTCTTGTAGTAGTAGTTGTTGTTCTTCCTCTTGTAGTAGTTGTTGTTCTTCTTCTTGTAGTAGTAGTTGTTCTTCTTCTTGTAGTAGTTGTTGTTCTTCCTCTTGTAGTAGTAGTTGTTCTTCTTCTTGTAGTAGTAGTTGTTGTTCTTCTTCTTGTAGTAGTAGTTGTTCTTCTTCTTGTAGTAGTTGTTGTTCTTCTTCTTGTAGTAGTAGTTGTTCTTCTTCTTGTAGTAGTTGTTGTTCTTCCTCTTGTAGTAGTTGTTGTTCTTCTTCTTGTAGTAGTTGTTGTTCTTCTTCTTGTAGTAGTTATTGTTGTTCTTCTTGTAGTAGTAGTTGTTGTTCTTCTTATAGTAGTAGTTGTTGTTCTTCCTCTTGTAGTAGTTGTTGTTCTTCTTCTTGTAGTAGTAGTTGTTGTTCTTCTTGTAGTAGTAGTTGTTGTTCTTCTTGTAGTAGTAGTTGTTGTTCTTCTTGTAGTAGTAGTTGTTGTTCTTCTTGTAGTAGTAGTTGTTGTTCTTCTTGTAGTAGTAGTTGTTCTTCTTCTTGTAGTAGTAGTTGTTGCTCTTCTTGTAGTAGTTGTTGTTCTTCTTGTAGTAGTAGTTGTTGTTCTTCTTGTAGTAGTTGTTGTTCTTCTTGTAGTAGTAGTTGTTGTTCTTCTTGTAGTAGTTGTTGTTCTTCTTGTAGTAGTTATTGTTGCTCTTCTTGTAGTAGTAGTTGTTCTTCTTCTTGTAGTAGTAGTTGTTGTTCTTCTTCTTGTAGTAGTTGTTGTTGTTCTTCTTGTAGTAGTAGTTGTTGTTCTTCTTCTTGTAGTAGTAGTTGTTGTTCTTCTTGTAGTAGTAGTTGTTGTTCTTCTTCTTGTAGTAGTTGTTGTTCTTCTTCTTGTAGTAGTAGTTGTTGTTCTTCTTGTAGTAGTAGTTGTTGTTCTTCTTCTTGTAGTAGTAGTTGTTGTTCTTCTTCTTATAGTAGTAGTTGTTGCTCTTCTTGTAGTAGTTGTTGTTCTTCTTCTTGTAGTAGTAGTTGTTGTTCTTCTTCTTGTAGTAGTAGTTGTTGTTCTTCTTCTTGTAGTAGTAGTTGTTGTTCTTCTTGTAGTAGTAGTTGTTGTTCTTCTTGTAGTAGTAGTTGTTGTTCTTCTTGTAGTAGTAGTTGTTGTTCTTCTTCTTGTAGTAGTAGTTGTTGTTCTTCTTGTAGTAGTAGTTGTTGTTCTTCTTGTAGTAGTAGTTGTTCTTCTTCTTGTAGTAGTTGTTGTTCTTCTTCTTGTAGTAGTTGTTGTTCTTCTTCTTGTAGTAGTAGTTGTTGTTCTTCTTGTAGTAGTTGTTGTTCTTCTTCTTGTAGTAGTTGTTGTTCTTCTTCTTGTAGTAGTTGTTGTTCTTCTTGTAGTAGTAGTTGTTGTTCTTCTTCTTGTAGTAGTAGTTGTTGTTCTTCATGTAGTAGTTGTTGTTCTTCTTCTTGTAGTAGTTGTTGTTCTTCTTGTAGTAGTAGTAGTTGTTGTTCTTCTTGTAGTAGTAGTTGTTGTTCTTCTTGTAGTAGTAGTTGTTGTTCTTCTTGTAGTAGTAGTTGTTGTTCTTCTTCTTGTAGTAGTTGTTGTTGTTCTTCTTGTAGTAGTTGTTGTTGTTCTTCTTGTAGTAGTAGTTGTTGTTCTTCTAGTAGTAGTTGTTGTTCTTCTTCTTGTAGTAGTTGTTGTTCTTCTTCTTGTAGTAGTTGTTGTTCTTCTTGTAGTAGTTGTTGTTCTTCTTCTTGTAGTAGTTGTTGTTCTTCTTGTAGTAGTAGTAGTTGTTGTTCTTCTTGTAGTAGTAGTTGTTGTTCTTCTTCTTGTAGTAGTTGTTGTTGTTCTTCTTGTAGTAGTAGTTGTTGTTCTTCTTCTTGTAGTAGTAGTTGTTGTTCTTCTTGTAGTAGTAGTTGTTGTTCTTCTTCTTGTAGTAGTTGTTGTTCTTCTTCTTGTAGTAGTAGTTGTTGTTCTTCTTGTAGTAGTAGTTGTTGTTCTTCTTCTTGTAGTAGTAGTTGTTGTTCTTCTTCTTATAGTAGTAGTTGTTGCTCTTCTTGTAGTAGTTGTTGCTCTTCTTGTAGTAGTTGTTGTTCTTCTTCTTGTAGTAGTAGTTGTTGTTCTTCTTCTTGTAGTAGTAGTTGTTGTTGTTCTTCTTGTAGTAGTAGTTGTTGTTCTTCTTGTAGTAGTAGTTGTTGTTCTTCTTGTAGTAGTAGTTGTTGTTCTTCTTCTTGTAGTAGTTGTTGTTCTTCTTCTTGTAGTAGTAGTTGTTGTTCTTCTTCTCGTAGTAGTAGTTGTTGTTCTTCTTGTAGTAGTAGTTGTTGTTCTTCTTCTTGTAGTAGTAGTTGTTGTTCTTCTTGTAGTAGTAGTTGTTGTTTTTCTTCTTGTAGTAGTAGTTGTTGTTCTTCTTGTAGTAGTAGTAGTTGTTCTTCTTCTTGTAGTAGTAGTTGTTGTTCTTCTTCTTGTAGTAGTAGTTGTTGTTCTTCTTGTAGTAGTAGTAGTTGTTCTTCTTCTTGTAGTAGTTGTTGTTCTTCTTCTTGTAGTAGTTGTTGTTCTTCTTCTTGTAGTAGTAGTTGTTGTTCTTCTTGTAGTAGTTGTTGTTCTTCTTCTTGTAGTAGTTGTTGTTCTTCTTCTTGTAGTAGTTGTTGTTCTTCTTGTAGTAGTAGTTGTTGTTCTTCTTCTTGTAGTAGTAGTTGTTGTTCTTCTTGTAGTAGTTGTTGTTCTTCTTCTTGTAGTAGTTGTTGTTCTTCTTCTTGTAGTAGTTGTTGTTGTTCTTCTTGTAGTAGTAGTTGTTGTTCTTCTTCTTGTAGTAGTAGTTGTTTTTCTTCTTGTAGTAGTAGTTGTTGTTCTTCTTGTAGTAGTAGTTGTTGTTCTTCTTGTAGTAGTAGTTGTTGTTCTTCTTCTTGTAGTAGTAGTTGTTGTTCTTCTTGTAGTAGTAGTTGTTGTTTTTCTTGTAGTAGTAGTTGTTGTTCTTCTTGTAGTAGTTGTTGTTCTTCTTCTTGTAGTAGTTGTTGTTCTTCTTCTTGTAGTAGTAGTTGTTGTTCTTCTTGTAGTAGTAGTTGTTGTTCTTCTTGTAGTAGTAGTTGTTGTTCTTCTTGTAGTAGTAGTTGTTGTTCTTCTAGTAGTAGTTGTTGTTCTTCTTCTTGTAGTAGTTGTTGTTCTTCTTCTTGTAGTAGTTGTTGTTCTTCTTGTAGTAGTTGTTGTTCTTCTTCTTGTAGTAGTTGTTGTTCTTCTTGTAGTAGTAGTAGTTGTTGTTCTTCTTGTAGTAGTAGTTGTTGTTCTTCTTGTAGTAGTTGTTGTTCTTCTTGTAGTAGTTGTTGTTCTTCTTCTTGTAGTAGTAGTTGTTCTTATTCTTGTAGTAGTAGTTGTTGTTCTTCTTGTAGTAGTAGTTGTTGTTCTTCTTGTAGTAGTAGTTGTTGTTCTTTTTGTAGTAGTTGTTGTTCTTCTTCTTGTAGTACATGTAGTTGTTGTTCTTCTTCTTGTAGTAGTTGTTGTTCTTCTTGTAGTAGTTGTTGTTCTTCTTCTTCATCTTCTACTTCGTCTACTTCTTCTTGTAGTTGTCGCTATTGTTCTACTTATTCTTGTAGTTGTAGTTGTTGTTCTTCATCTTTTTCTACTTATATTTCTTCTTCGCCTTGTAGTAGTTGGTGTTGTACTTCTTGAAGTAGTTGTTGTTCTTCTTCATCTTCTTCTACTTCTATTTCTTCTTCTTCTTGTAGTAGTTGTTGTTGTTCTTCAAGTTCCTACTTCAAGTTGTTGTTCTTCTTCTTCTTGTAGTAGTTGTTGTTCTTCTTCTTGTAGTAGTTGTCTTTCTTCTTGTAGTAGTTGTTGTTGTTCTTGTAGTAGTTGTTGTTGTTCTTCTTTATCTTCTTCTACTTCTATTTCTTCTTCTTCTTGTAGTAGTTGTTCTTCTTCTTGTAGTAGTTGTCTTTCTTCTTGTAGTAGTTGTTGTTGTTCTTATAGTAGTTGTTGTTGTTCTCCTCTTTATCTTCTTCTACTTCTATATCTTCTTCTTCTTGTAGTAGTTGTTGTTCTTCTTCTTGTAGTAGTTGTCTTTCTTCTTGTAGTAGTTGTTGTTGTTCTTGTAGTAGTTGTTGTTGTTCTTCTTTATCTTCTTCTACTTCTATTTCTTCTTCTTCTTGTAGTAGTTGTTGTTCTTCTTCTTGTAGTAGTTGTCTTTCTTCTTGTAGTAGTTGTTGTTGTTCTTATAGTAGTTGTTGTTGTTCTCCTCTTTATCTTCTTCTACTTCTATATCTTCTTCTTCTTGTAGTAGTTGTTGTTCTTCTTCTTGTAGTAGTTGTCTTTCTTCTTATAGTAGTTGTTGTTGTTCTCCTCTTTATCTTCTTCTACTTCTATATCTTCTTCTTCTTGTAGTAGTAGTTCTTCTTCTTCTTGTAGTAGTAGTTCTTCTTCTTCTTGTAGTAGTAGTTCTTCTTCTTCTTGTAGTAGTTGTTGTTCTTCTTCTTGTAGTAGTTGTCTTTCTTCTTGTAGTAGTAGTTCTTGTTCTTCTTCTTGTAGTAGTAGTTCTTGTTCTTCTTCTTGTAGTAGTAGTTGTTGTTCTTCTTGTAGTAGTAGTTCTTCTTCTTCTTGTAGTAGTAGTTCTTGTTCTTCTTGTAGTAGTAGTTCTTCTTCTTCTTGTAGTAGTAGTTCTTCTTCTTCTTGTAGTAGTAGTTCTTCTTCTTCTTGTAGTAGTAGTTCTTCTTCTTCTTGTAGTAGTAGTTCTTGTTCTTCTTCTTGTAGTAGTAGTTGTTGTTCTTCTTGTAGTAGTAGTTCTTCTTCTTCTTGTAGTAGTAGTTCTTGTTCTTCTTGTAGTAGTAGTTCTTCTTCTTCTTGTAGTAGTAGTTCTTCTTCTTCTTGTAGTAGTAGTTCTTCTTCTTCTTGTAGTAGTAGTTCTTGTTCTTCTTCTTGTAGTAGTAGTTGTTGTTCTTCTTGTAGTAGTAGTTCTTCTTCTTCTTGTAGTAGTTGTTGTTCTTCTTCTTGTAGTAGTAGTTCTTCTTCTTCTTGTAGTAGTTGTCTTTCTTCTTGTAGTAGTAGTTCTTGTTCTTCTTCTTGTAGTAGTTGTCTTTCTTCTTGTAGTAGTAGTTCTTGTTCTTCTTCTTGTAGTAGTTGTCTTTCTTCTTGTAGTAGTAGTTCTTGTTCTTCTTCTTGTAGTAGTAGTTCTTGTTCTTCTTCTTGTAGTAGTTGTCTTTCTTCTTGTAGTAGTAGTTCTTGTTCTTCTTCTTGTAGTAGTAGTTCTTGTTCTTCTTCTTGTAGTAGTAGTTCTTGTTCTTCTTCTTGTAGTAGTTGTCTTTCTTCTTGTAGTAGTAGTTCTTGTTCTTCTTCTTGTAGTAGTTGTCTTTCTTCTTGTAGTAGTAGTTCTTGTTCTTCTTCTTGTAGTAGTAGTTGTTCTTCTTGTAGTAGTAGTTCTTCTTCTTCTTGTAGTAGTTGTCTTTCTTCTTGTAGTAGTAGTTCTTGTTCTTCTTCTTGTAGTAGTAGTTCTTGTTCTTCTTCTTGTAGTAGTTGTCTTTCTTCTTGTAGTAGTAGTTCTTGTTCTTCTTCTTGTAGTAGTAGTTCTTGTTGTTCTTCTTCATCTTCTGCTTCATCTTCTTCTTCTTCTTCTTCTGGTAGTTGTTGTTGTTGTTGTTCTTCTTCATCTTCTGCTTCATCTTCTTCTTCTTCTTCTTCTGGTAGTTGTTGTTGTTGTTGTTCTTCATCATCATCTTCTTTTTCTATTTCTTCTTCTTCTTTTTGTAGTAGTAGTTGTTGTTGTTCTTCTTCTTCATCTTTTTTCTTCTTCTATTTCTTCTTTCTTCTTGTAGTTGTTGTTGTTCTTCTTCAATCTCTTCTTCATCATCATCTTCTTCTTCTTCTGGTAGTTGTTGCTGTTCTTATTCTTCTTCATCTTCTTCTTCTTCCTCTTCTTTTTGTAGTTGTTGTTCTTCTTCTTCATCTGCCTCCTCTTCTTCTTCTTCTTCTGGTAGTATTGTTGTTCTTATTCTTCTTCATCATCTTCTTCTTCTATTTCTTCTTCTTCTTCTTCTTCTTCTTCTTGTAGTTGTAGTTGTTCTTCTTCATCTTTTCTTCTTCTATTTCTTCTTCTTCTTCTTCTTGTAGTTGTAGTTGTTCTTCTTCATCTTTACTTCTTCTATTTCTTCTTCTTCTTCTTCTTCTTGTAGTTGTAGTTGTTCTTCTTCATCTTTACTTCTTCTATTTCTTCTTCTTCTTCTCTTGTAGTTGTAGTTGTTCTTCTTCATCTTTACTTCTTCTATTTCTTCTTCTTCTTCTCTTGTAGTTGTAGTTGTTCTTCTTCATCTTTACTTCTTCTATTTCTTCTTCTTCTTCTCTTGTAGTTGTTGTTGTTCTTCTTCATCTTTTTCTTCTTCTATTTCTTCTTCTTCTTCTTCTTGTAGTTGTAGTTGTTCTTCCTCTTGTAGTTGTAGGTGTTCTTCTTCTTTTAGTTGTTGCTGCTCTTCCACTTCTCATCTTCTTCTACTTCTATTTCTTCGTCTTCTTCCTGTGGTAGTTGTTCTTCTTCCTCATCATCTTCATCATCATCATCTTCATCTTCTTCTACTTCTTCTTCATCTTCATCTTCTTCTTGTAGTTGTAGTAGTAGTTGTTGTTGTTCTTCTTCTTATAATCACCATCGTTGATCTCTACTTTATCAAATACTTGAAATTTGTCTACCTTTTTTCTGTCTTCTTCAAACTTTACATTTAATCTCTCTTCTTTATTCACCCCTTATTGTTATTTTTTGCAATTTACACGTTTCATTCTTGTGGCGGAAAAATGCTGATTGTTTCTTTCTGATATTTTTCAAGAGCTCCCTTTTTGTGTTGGCCACTTTGAGAATTTCATAATTGGTATTTTTAGCTGTCCAGGGAACTCTCAACATTCTTTCTAGAAATCCCATCTCTGTGGCCTTTAACCGTCTTTTCATTTGTTTGTCTACTACACATGATTCGCCTTCATAGGTCAGAATTAAAGGTTCAACTGATAATTAATTAATTAATGAAATGTTCAACTGATGATAATTAATTAATTAAATATGTATCATCATCATGTGCCATACCGGTTGGTGTAAGCGATCATGTCCTTCCACAATCTTCTATCTACAGTGCATCGTATCAGTTCTGTCGTTGACTGTTTGTCACGCCATGACACCAAGCTATCAAGTATTTTCTCTCTTTGTCGTCCGCGATCTCTTTCCTTTTTTTTTTGTGGCCAGTAACCAAGTATTCCAACTTTCCTCTTCTCATGATGTGCTAAAAATGTTTATTGTTTCTTACTGATCTTTTTTTTTTTGGAGCTCTCTTTTTGTGTTGGTCACTTTGAGAATGTTATCATTGGTCTTTTTAGCTATCCGGGGAACTTTCAACATTCTTCCGAGAAATCCCATCTCTGTGGCCTCCGATCGTCTTTTCATTTGTTTGTCTACTGTTCATGATTCGCTTCCAGAGGTTACAATTAAATGTTCAACTGATGATAATTAATTAATCAAATGTTGAAATGTTGATAATTAATTAATCAAATGTTCAACTGATGATAATTACTTAATCAAATGTTCAACTGATTATAATTAATTAATTAAATGTTGAAATGTTGATAATTAATTAATCAAATGTTCAACTGATGTTATGAACTTGTTCCTCTCAATTCCTCAAAACACGAATAATAAATAACATATAATCTACTTTGCCAAGTTGGGAAGTTAAGTGTCGTTGTATGGAGATGTCACAACCACAACAGATCGCACAGTGCTATTATATCTTTTGTTAGCTGCTGTCTATGTACCACTTGTAAACTGACTGTCACAAATAACTCACACATTAATATTTAATGATCTAATCTAGATTAACTCTGCAACACTACTCACTAGAAATCCCTCTACTATTACTCTAGACTACATCGGCCTAACGCTAACTTACTTCTATATTAATTAGACTCTATAGTATGATTACTATAACAATTACTTAATGTGATAAACATAAAAAGCAAAAAATATGAATATCAAAAAGACTAACACTATGATCATAAACAAAGAACATTCTCAAGACCTACAATTAAACATCCAAGTTGAAGGAATACATATGAAGACAGTCCAGAGCTACAACTACCTGGGACATACTATAACCAATTATGGAAAATGTAAAATTGAAATATACAAAATAATAGGTATGGCAAAAAGAATTTTAATGCCATGAAAAATATACTAACAACAAAATAATTAACACCAGGGCTAAAGCTAAGAATAGCAAAAGGTTACATCTTCTCAATATTCCTGCATGGTGCAGAAACATGGATATTAATTAGGCCAGAAAACAGAACAGACAATTGAACCATTTGAAATGTGGATCTATAGAAGAATAGGTAGAATTGGATGGAAAGAAAAGAAAACAAACGATACAATTTTAAATCAACTAAAAATGAAAAGAGAACTACTAAACACAATTAGAACAAGACACATTAAATTTTTAGGGCATGTTAAAAGACACAACAACGTAATAAAAGTAATATTGGAAGGGAAAATACAATGTAAAAGAGGCAGAGGCAGATTAAGTCTAACATGGACGAGTAACATCAAAAGATAGACAAATCAACCTATGACAATCTACACCATCAAAGCAAGAGACAGAGTGGAATGACGCTCCATGGTAGCCAAGCTTCGATGCGGAGACGGCACTCATTGATGATTATTTTGATACCTCACTGATTGTCTCCTAATTCACAAACTCTGTAGAATCATATCTATGAATGGTGCACATGTGCCTTGCAGATGAACTTAGTGACAAGTTATCTGTTTTTCTGGTTGACATGACCATTCCCCGGTCATTGGACTAGAATATTCTCTGCATTTCATTATTGCTAGCAATAGTAGTGATAACAGTAGTAATATTTGTAGTAGTAGTAATAATAGAAAGGTGTGGTAGTAGTAATATTAATAGTAGTAGTAATAATAGTAGTAGTCGTAACTGTAGCAATAGTAGTAATAGTAATAAAAGTAGTAGCAGTAATAGTAGTAGTAGTAGTAGTAGTAGTAGTAGTAGCAGTAATAATTGTAAAAAGATAATGATAAAATGTCATTGATTGCACATCCAGGCAATCATATTTTTAGATTGTACGGAAAGTACTGTCGAGAGAGCTTCTTCGAAGGAACAAAATATGGAGATTTTCATTTCAATGTAATTGACATCATCAACATCGACATTATCATCAACTTTATCAACATTCTCAACATCATAATTATCAACATCAGCAACATCAGCACAAACACCAACATCGTCAGCTTCACAAGCTACATCATCATCATCATCATCCTCACATTATTATTAATATCATCTAATCATCACCACATCATTATTAACCGTATCATCATATCAATATTAACATCATCATCATCATCATCATCATCATCATCATAAAAAATTATAAAAATCATCACATTATTATTAACATCATCATCATCATCACATCATTATTAACATCATCACATTATTATTAACATCATCATCACATCACTATAAACATTATAATCACATCATTATTAACATTATCATCTTCATCATCGTGATCATCATCACATCATTATTAACATCATCATCACATCATTATTAACATTATCATCACCATCACATCATTATTAACATCGTCATCACATCACTATAAACATTATCATCACATCATTATTAACATTATCATCTTCATCATCGTAATCATCATCATCATCATCACATCATTATTAACATCATCATCACATCATTATTAGCATTATCATCACCATCACATCATTATTAACATCGTCATCACAGCATTATTAACATCATCACCCCATCATTATTAACATCATCATCACATCATTATTAACATCATCATCATCATATCATTATTAACATCAGTATCACATCATTATTAACATCATCATCACATCATTATTAACATCATCATCATATCATTATTAACATCATCATCATATCATTATTAACATCATCAACATATCATTATTAACATCATCTCCACATCTTTTTTACCATCATCATTACATCATTATTAACATCATCATCATCATCATCACATCAATATTAACAGCATCATCGTCATCATCCTCATGCTCATCACATCATTATTAACAATCATGATCACATCATTATTAACATAATCATCACATCATTATTAACATCATCATCACATTATTATTAACATCATCATCACTTCATTGTTAACATCATCCTCATCCTCATCATATCATTATTAACATCTTCATCAACACATCATTAATAAAATCATAATCACATCATTATTAACATAACTATCACATCATTATTAACATCATTATCAGCACATCATTATTAACATCATCATCATCAAATAATAATTAACATCATCATCATATCATTAATAATGTCATCATTTCATCATTATTAACAAAATTATCATCACATCATTATTAACATCATCATCAGCACATCATTATTAACATCATCATAGTCATCAAATAGTTATTAACATCATCATCATATCATTACTAACATCAACATCACTTCATTATTAGTATCATCATCATCATATCATTATTAACATCATCATCAAATCATTATTAACATCATCAACATATCATTATTAACATTATCTCCACATCTTTTTTGCCATCATCTTTTTTACATCATTATTAACATCATCATCTTCACATCAATATTAACAGGATCATCGTCATCATCGTCATCATCCTCATCCTCATCACATCATTATTAACAATCATCATCACATCATTATTAACATAATCATCCCATCATTATTAACATCATCATCACATCATTATTAACATCCTCATCACATCATTGTTAACATCATCATCCTCACATCATTATTAACATCATAATCGTCATCATCCTCATCCTCATCATATCATTATTAACATCTTCTTGAACACATCATTATTAAAATCATCATCACATCATTATTAACATAACCATCACATCATTATTAACATCATCATCATCAAATAAAAATTAACATCATCATCATATCATTATTAATATCATCATCTCATCATTATTAACATCATTATTACCACATCATTATTAACATCATCATCAGCACATCATTATTAACATCATCATCATCATCAAATAGTTATTAACATCATCATCATATCATTAATAACATCAACATCACTTCATAATTAGCATCATCATCATCACATCATTATTAACATTATCATCATATCATTATTAACATCATTATCACATAATTATTAACATCATCATCACATCATTAATAACATCATCATCTTGTCATTATTAACAGCATCAACATCGCATGATTATTAACATCATCATCACATCATTATTATCATAATCACGTCATTATTAACAACATCATCATCATTATTGACATCGTCATCTACAACATCATCATCACCATCACCACATCATTATTAACATAATCATCACATCATTATTAACATCATCAGCACATCATTATTAACATCATCCCCATATCATTTTTAACATCATCATCTCATCATTATTAACATCATCATCGATTTATTTTTAACATCATCATCATCACATCATTATTGACATCATCATCGACGTCATCCTCATCATCATCACCACATCATTATTATCATCATCATCACGACATTAATAACATAATTATCATTACATCATTATTAACATCATCACCATATCATTATTAACATAGTCATCATCACATCATTATTAATATCATCACCATATCATTATTAACATCATCATCTCATCATTATTAACATCATTATCACATCATTATCAACATCATCATCATCACATCATTATTAACACCATCATCACATCATTATTACCATCATCGTTATCATATTACTATTATAATCATCGTCATCATCAAATTATTATTAACATCATCATCACATTATTATTAACATCATCATCATCATCACCATCATTATTAACATCATCATCATCACCTGCTAAGACGACAATTCGAGTCTCGTACCTTCACCTTAACGTCTGCTCTCAATGAAATCCTTTACCATTACCTTCACCTTAACGTCTACTCTCAATGAAAGCCTTTACCATCACCTTCACCTTAACGTCTACTCTCAATGAAAGCCTTTACCATTACCTTCACCTTAACGTCTACTCTCAATAAAAGCCTTTACCATTACCTTCACCTTAACGTCTACTCTCAATGAAAGCCTTTACCATTACCTTCATCTTAACGTCTACTCTCAATGAAAGCTTTCACAAACCAGCTGCTGTTCAATCATTTCGTTCTGCAAGTCACTCGAGTGGTGGGTTTCCTTTCATCCCTGGACCATCTATTCCCCGAGCTAAACAACTATTCTACAGTTAATCAACCTGCACGTCCACGTCCTTATTCCTTATGGATGTATTACACCGCCAAGGGTTCAAATGTTACCATCAGGGATTCTAAAACATTTACAGATTTATGGCCATTACTTCGTTCGGTGTTCAACATTGTAAATTACTTTGTTGTTTCTGTTATTCCGTCTTTAAATGTAGCTACTGTTGTTGTCTACCTAATGTAAGTAAAGCAGTCTTCTTCCTCTTTTCTCTTTCTCACTGATACCTAAAAGGTGTCATGGTTATATCATTTGTCGTTCTTGAGCTGCTCGAACTGTCTGAATTAGTGATTTTCCTTTGTTGTTACATGTCTCTATCACTGCATCTATCCATCTTCTTCTGGGTCTTCCTCTTGGTCTTTTTCCATGCATTCTTGAGAAGAACGCCCTTGATGGTGATTTGTGAGGATTAGTAAAGCAATACGGTAAGGAAATAATATTTTCAATAACATAAGTAATAGACCAATAACATAAGTAATGGACCAATAACATAAGTAATAGACCAATAACATAAGTAATAGACCAATAACATAAGTAATGGACCAATAACATAAGTTATTGACAACAGCGTTTTTTTGGAGGCAAGGAACGAAGAAGGAAGGTGTGACTAATCAATGAAACAACTCTTTGGACTTCTTTTTGGAGCAAAGCTTTAAAAAAAAATTAATGAGCCCTCGTCACGCTAAGTGGCTTATAGAAAATATGGAATTAGTGACCATAAATTTTACAGACCTTCAGTACATGATTTTGGGGGTAATGTGCTCGGTATTACGCTCGTGCCGCTTTATTTTCCAGAAAAAAATTCGTCAGCCATTTAAGGCAGGGTGAAACCGGAAGCCGTTGGCTTGGATCGAACTATACCTCTTCTTCTTTGTAGTTCAGTTCACTAACCACAGAGCTGTATTTTTGAGCATAGGCTACAGGCAAAGTCTCTCCATCCATCCCTATTCTTGGACACTTTCTCTACATCTCTCCATTATAGGCTACAGACAGAGTATCTCAATTCATCCCTATTCTTGGACACTTTCTCTACATCTCTCCATTCTAGGCTACAAAGTCTCGCCATTCATCCATAGTCTCGGAAATTTTCTCTACATCTCTCCAATCTAGGCTACAGACAGGTCTCTCCATTCATCCCTAGTCTTGGACATTTTCTCTACATCTCTCCAGTCTAGGCTACAGACAAAGTCTCTCCATTCATCCCTATTTTTGGACACTTTCTCTACATCTCTCCAATCTAGGCTACAGACAAAGTCTCTCCATTCATCCCTATTTTTGGACACTTTCTCTACATCTCTCCAATCTAGGCTACAGACAAAGTCTCTCCATTCATCCCTATTTTTGGACACTTTCTCTACATCTCTCCAGTCTAGGCTACAGATAAAGTCTCTCCACTCATCCCTATTTTTGGACATTTTCTCTGCTTCTCTCCAGTCTAGGCTACAGGCAAAGTCTCTCCATCCATCCCTATTCTTGGACACTTTCTCTACATCTCTCCAGTCTAGGCTACAGGCAAAGTCTCTCCATCCATCCCTATTCTTGGACACTTTCTCTGCTTCTCTCCAGTCTAGGCTACAGACAAAGTCTCTTCATTCATCCCTAGTCTTGGACATTTTCTCTGCTTCTCTCCAGTCTAGGCTACAGACAAAGTCTCTCCATTCATCCCTAATCTTGGACATTTTCTCTGCTTCTCTCCAGTCTAGTCTACAGACAAAGTCTCTCCATTCATCCCTAGTCTTCGACATTTTCTCTGCTTCTCTCCAGTCTAGTCTACAGACAAGGTCTCTCCATTCATCCCTAGTCTTGGACATTTTCTCTGCTTCTCTCCAGTCTAGTCTACAGACAAAGTCTCTCCATTCATCCCTAGTCTTGGACATTTTCTCTGCTTCTCTCCAGTCTAGGCTACAGACAAAGTCTCTCCATTCATCCCTAGTCTTGGACATTTTCTCTACATCTCTCCAGTGAAGGTTTCCATGACTTTTCGTCTCAGTTCGGATATCGGTTCCAGCGTCTTTTTGGCCATTACTGCGTAACTCCGGACTTCCTGTTTACAAAGACCCTTCCTTTTCAAAGAATGGAGTAGTCGATATCATTGTCTGTGTTTTTTGTAACCTGCGGTACCTTTTTACGGGTGACAGATTTGTAATATATCCACCATTCTCTTTAGTTGCCTCTTACGATATGCGTGGTAGGTGACAGTGGCTCTATACTTGTCTCCACTGGTCCTGATCACAGACCAGGTGAAAACACAGGCAAGGAATCTTATTCTTCCTCTTCTATCCTTCCTCCATTGGCGTCGAGGGAAGATACACTCTGCGATTCTTTGCTTGATCGCAGTTTCCCCATTATTTTGGCTCTGAGTACAGTTGTGTGCATGTTACATTGTATTCTGTCGCTGTGCTAGTTCTGTCGCAATGTAAGGGCTGTTGTTTATGTTACCAGTGCTTATCCGTGCACTGTGATCACAGTTGTCCGTGACCCGTCACGGCGAGGAATGAAGATTTGATTTGAAGGAATGCCACGATTTGAGGCAGACAGGGTGCCCTTTGACCCTATGATGTGTCGGATCGTAATGGCATTCTTGACATTCCCGGCTCTTAATGGAGAAGCTGGAGTTCGTCTATCCCAGGCTATGCTGGGAAACTGCAAGTCCAGCCCAGAGGTACTGCAACACTGGGTCTTCTATATCAGCAACGGCAACAACTACAGGGAACACGGCGATCCTAGCTTCTGTTAGCCAGCCTGCTTTGACGCAGACTGTTACCAGGGAGACCACGTGGAGGTAGAACTGCTAGGTCTTTTGTTCAGCTGATGGTGCGCCGACCCTGCTATTGTGACCGCAGAGCGCAAGCGCTTATGCTCCCCTAAGCGGAATGAAGATAAAAATAAAACGGAAAAGAGTATAGTCACAGAAGACGAGGACATATACATTAGGTAATGAAACAAGGAGCCGGGATAGCTCAGTGGTTAGTGATCTGGACTACAAAGGACAAGAGACAAGGTTCTATCCTGAACTGACGGCTTCCGGTTCACCCAGCCTTTAATGGGTACCGGATTTTTTTTCTGGGAAAGTAAAGCGGCATGGGCGTAATACCGACCACATCACCCCAAAAATCATGTGCCGAAGGTCTGTACAATTTATGGTCACTAACATCATATTCCCTATACGCCACTTGGCGTGGCGGGGGTATTTACTTTACTTTTTTTTTTTACATACTGAAACACGGAAGTAGGAACTGTTCTGTTGAATAAAGAGACATAAATATTGCATCTCGTTGTAAATCATGGTGAAAAGCAACGTTTGCCCATTTTGTACTTCAATTTATAGGGCTGGTGAGATATAATTTTAAAATATTTAACAAACAAACAATAAACAAGCCAACAAACATATTGATATTTATATTGCAATAAAATATTGAATATTAGATATAAAGAAGTTAAGAAAAGAGATGTAAAACCAGTCCTCAGCTACAAAACGAGAGAAAATAAATGAAATGGCTTGCGCATGTAGCGTGGTTACTGCAAACAGCGTTAACTCTTTGAGTACGGAAGTTTTTATTTTATTAATTTAGGGGTAGAGATTTCAGAGACAAAATATTTAATGGTTTTAAATATCAATTTACGTGTATATATATATATATATATATATATATATATATATATATGTTTATTTATATATATATATACATGTACATTGATATTAATATAATTAAAATATAATAAAAATATAATAAAATAATATATCAAGTGTTATATACATATGTATATATACATATAAACATATATCTAACACTTAATATATATGCATTTTTATATAATTGAACAAGGAATTAGAGTTTACCAATACCAAGATGATACAAGACCTACAAAAAGAATATGGTTTAAACTAATCAAATTGAAAGTGACGCACTGTGCGGATAAACGTACAGAAAGAGTTAACAAGCAATAACACCCAGGTGTAACAACACAAGAGGTAGCGAATGGTAAGGTGACCAGACGTCCCGATTTTTCCGGGACAGTCCCGATTTTTACTCTTTTTTCAACCTTTGTCCCGAATTTGTCCCGATTTTGGCAGATTTTTTAGCTTTTGTCCCGGATTTGTTAAAATACATTAGGGACACAAACTTTTACCAATGTTGCCAATATGGTAAACATCTCTTCGACTTAAAAATATACATTATCCCGTTGTTGTGTAGAAAATATTTAAAAAGTTGAACTGGCTGTTCATTTAGCGAAATAGTAACAGTAAAATGCGCTCCAAGTTTTAAATCTTTTATACTGAAACTGAAATACTGATCAGAAAAGTACAACAACTCTGCTTCACCTTCCATTTAAGTGAGTATCACTAATGTTTGGTTTTTTTTAAATCTCCTGATAACGATTTATAAGCCTATATTTGTAGGTGTTTTAGTTAGTTTTAATATATATATATATATAATATGTATTTATTCACTTTAAAAAGACAGAAGAAATTTCACTTTATTGATGGGAAATTTATGTCAAATTAATCCGTCCCGGATTAAGGTTTCAAAAATATGGTCACCTTAGCGAATGGCTTCTTTAGACATGGACAAGGACATGGAAGGAAGATTTGCCAATTACTAACACTCTTGTGCACCACAACTGCAGATATGTTACTAAAGTACCTGAGCATACAGGTTGGTAACCACTGCAGTAAACTAACATTGTCACAGAAAACATCCGCGGGTTTGACAACGCATATCAATCACTCCGCCCTTTCGCAGTTACGATCGGTTCAATCTCGGACAGTAATCGCTTTGTTATCCTGCACAACAAGCAACAGAGGATATCAAATGTGAAAGGAAGAGAGAAGTAATGTAGCCTTTATATGAGATATAATTAACCACATTTATATAAATATTCTATAATGAAATCAAATGGATATCATGTTCTTATATTTGAAGGAAAGGTAATTAATATATACTTTGTTGAAATGGAAAGTTTATGTCATTAATGATTTACTATTTTGTTTTATTTAAAACATCATGACTATATTTATTATGTTTTATATTATTTTCTTCGTAGTTACTATCAACATTGAAGTTATTTTCATTATCATAACTACCGTCATCATAACTACCATTATCATAACTTAAAACATCATAACTTCCATTATCATAACTTCAATCATCATAACTACCATTATCATAACTTCAATCATCATAACTACCATTATCATAACTACCATCATCATAACTACCATTATCATAACTCATCATCATTGAGTGCCGTCTCCGCAACGAAGGTTGGCTACCATGGAGCGCCATTTTGCTCTATCTCTTGCTTTGATGGTGCAGGTTGTCATCGGTTGATTTGTCCATCTCTTGATGTTACTCGTCCATGTTAATCTTGGTCTGCCTCTGCCTCTTTTACCTTGTATTTTCCCTCCAGGATCACTTTCAGTAGGCTGTTGTGTCTTTTAACATGGCCCAAGAATCGCATTTGTCTTGTTCTAATTGTGTTCAGAAGTTCTCTTTTCATTTTTAGTTGTTTTAAGACTTTGTCATTTGTTTTCTTTTCCTTCCATCCAATTCTACCTATTCTTCTATATATCCACATTTCAAAGGCTTCAATTCTCTGTTCTGTTTTCTTGTCTAATGTCCATGTTTCAGCACCATATAGGAATATTGAAAAGATGTAACATTTTGCTATTCTTAGTTTTAGCTCTGGTGTTATTTGTTTTGATGTTAGTATGTCCTTCATGACATTAAAATTACTTTTTGCCATTCCTATTCTTTTGTTTATTTCAGTTGTACATTTTCCATCACTGGTTATAGTATGTCCAAGGTAGTTATAGTTCTGAACTGTCTCAAGGTCTATTCCTTCAATTTTGATATCCACTTGTGGGTTTTGAGTATTTTCTTTGTTTATGATCATAGTTTTAGTCTTTTTGATATTCATATCTAGTCCATATTTTTTGCTTGTCGTGTTTATTTCATTAAGTAATTGTTGTAGGTCTTTAGGATTTTCTGCTAGTAGTACAGTATCGTCAGCATATCTTAGGTTATTGATTATCTTTCCATTAATTTGTAGGCCTGGCATCTCTATGATGTTTTTAAAGATTTGCTCAGTGTATAGATTGAACAAGCTTGGTGATAGGATGCATCCTTGTCTTACTCCTCTTTTTATATCAATGGGTGTAGAGAACTCTTTGTTATATTTTATTATTGCTGTTTGCTCCCAGTATAGATTGCATATTAGTCGTATATCCATGTCATCTAGATGTATCTCTTTTAGGCATTCTATAAGTTGTTTGTGGTGTACTCTATCAAAAGCTTTGGTGTAGTCTATGAAGCAGGCATATATTGGTTTGTTTACTTCTGTGTATTTTTCGATTAATGTTCTCATGCAGAATATGGCTTCTTTTGTCCCGCTATTTTTCCTAAATCCAAATTGCTGCTCATCTAATTCAGTATTGATTTTATTCTGAATCCTTCCTTGTATAACTTTTAGCAAGATTTTTGTAACATGGCTCATTAGGCTTATTGTTCTAAAGTCACTGCATTCAACTGCACCATTCTTTTTAGGCAATGCAATGAAAGTTGATGTTTTTAGTTCATTTGGTATGTATCCTGTGTGGTATATGTCGTTTCATATGTCTGTAATCACTTCAATGCCAAAATCTTCAAGTGCCTGTATCATCTCTATCTGTATGCTTTCAGGTCCTGCTGCTTTTCCCCTTTTCATTGTTTTTATAGCTTTTTCCACCTCAGATTTTAAGATTTTATAGCCTGATGTACATTTTATAACTGGTTTCTTGTCCCTTTGATCATGAAATAGTTCTGTTATATATTCCTGCCATCTATCTATGATATCCTTATTGTCTGTTAGCATTTTTCCTTTTTGTCTGCAATGCATCCACCTTCTGTGGCTTTTTTATTTTTATTAGTCATTCTCTTTATTTCTGTGTGCATTCCTCTTAGGTCTTGTTTGCTTTCCATAGTTTCTATTTCTCTACATTTTTGGCTGAGCCAGTCTTCTTTTGCCTTTTTGCACATTTTGCGTATCTCATTATCTATTTTATTGTATTGGGCAGTGTTCTTCGCTTGTCTCCTTTCTTCCATTTTTTCTAAGATGGTGTTAGTTATCCATTTTCATATCTATCATTATCATAACTACCATCATCATAACTACCATTATCATAACTATCATTATCATAACTATCACTATCAGAACTATCATTATCATAACTAGCATTTTCATAACTATCATCATCATAACTATCATTATCATAACTATAATTATCATAACTACCATTATCATAACTATCATTATCATAACTTCGATAATCATAACTACCATTATCATAACTTCAATCATAATAACTATCATTATAACTATCATTATCATAACTTCAATCATCATAACTAACATTATCATAACTACCATTATCATAACTATCATCATCATAACTATCATTATCATAACTTCCATTATCACAACTCCAATCATCATAACTACCATTATCATAACTTCAATCATTATAACTACCATTATCATAACTTCAATAATCATAACTACCATTATCATAACTTCAATCATTATAACTACCATTATCATATCTTCAATCATAATAGCTATCATTATCATAACTTCAATCATCATAACTACAATTATCATAACATCAATCATCATAACTACAATTATCATAACATCAATCATCATAACTACCATTATCATAACATCAATCATCATAACTACCATTATCATAACTACTATCATCATAACTACCATCATCATAATATCCATTATCATAACTACCATTATCATAACTACCATTATCATAACTACAATTAACCATACCTCGATAAACTAAACTAAGCTTTTCATTCATCCGAAACTGCTGTAGCGAGGTGGTTAGTGTATTCATTAGCTGATTAGTTAATGGAGAGCAACTTCAGGCTATAGTAGAATAATATTATTATCACTTGAGTTCGTATAGCGGATTTAATGAATTGCTTCGCATTGTGTTTCTTGTACTGTTGGTATTATTATTATTAGGCACTCTTGCCCTCGTGAACACTACTTTATGCAAACATAATATTTACAACATTTCGGTCTTGAAGCGTTCCGCTTCTTTGAAAGAAAGCGTTTCTTGTCTCTGGTTTACTTAGCTTTTACCACCTCTGACAGATATATCCTTCAGATGTGTGAGCCGTTTGCTCCATCTGAGGTTCCTTGGGCACTCGGGCCTTCTGGGTTGCAGACGAACGCCCTCTCGGCGTTACCAAACCCGGCTCACTCTGGTTCGCTGCGCTAAGTGTCGTGTTCCTCTCAGTCACGGATTTAAATATCTCATTTTCCCGTGCTTTTGTTGGTGACATCGTGTCTGGTGACGTAGTGTCTGTCTGGTTACGTAGTGCCTGACCTATATCTATAATATTTCATACACTCACTCGTGATCTTGACACAAGATCTATTTTTAACCATTATTCTCTGGTCTCTCAGCAAACATCTAAAAATACATTGCTCTGACCTTGACTTTGATAATGTCTCAGTCCCCGTCTACAAGGCTACTAAATTGTTTTTTGACTGGTCTCGTTTAGATGTTGATCTAGTCTCCAGAAATGAACACCGACTTTCTGCGGGAAAGAAAAGCGACCTGATGTGGTGACTACAAATCTCGCATGTAAAGGTAAAGTAAAGATAAAGTACGAGGCTTGAATCGGCGTCTTAGCACGCGAGTTTTCACCCATATATGTTCAGCCGCCTATCCAGAAGTGTTCGGAGACTTCTAGACAGTGTCCCTTCAAGCATCGAAACTTACGATGAGAGGCGGCATTCCTCATCGTCTCAGAGTACTACCCTGGTACCCATTTCTACCAGCGACTGGGTCTACCGCGGGGGTATTATTTTTTCAACCACAAGTACAATTCACACTGCTTCCAGTGGGATTCAAACAAGAGTTATCTGAATGTCGGTAGTCTAGCCGGGTGGTTTTCCCAACTAGGGCACCGAGGCCCCATGCCGGGTGGTTTTCCCAATAGCAATACTAAAAAAAAAAAAAAGAAGAAAAAACTAGTATGGTGACAGCTTTACGTGGTAATGGACAAAACAAAAGTTTTCCCAACTAGGCTACCGAGGCCTCCAGCCCGGGTGGTTTTCCCAACTAGGGCACCGAGGCCTCCAGCCGGGTGGTTTTCCCAACTAGGGCACCGAGGCTCCCTGCCGGGTGGTTTTCCCAACTAGGCTACCGAGACCCCCTGCCGGGTGGTTTTCCCAACTAGGGCACCGAGGCCCCCTGCCGGGTGGTTTTCCAAACCTAGATAACTAGTACTTGCTTATATTTTAATTTGTTACTTGTACAGAAAATACATAGACTACGAGTACACTTACATTTGACTTGTTATTAGTACAGGAAATACATAGACTACTAGTACACTTACATTAGACTTGTTACTAGTACAGGAAATACATAGACTACTAGTACACTTACATTAAACTTGTTACTAGTACAGGAAATACATAGACTACTAGTACACTTACATTAAACTTGTTACTAGTACAGCAAATACATAGACTACTAGTAATCTTACATTAGCCATCTACTTGTACCGAAATACATAGACTACTAGCACCCACTTACATTAGTCTGTTACTTGTACAGAATACATACGACTACTAGTACACTTACATTAGACTTGCTACTAGTACAGGAAATACATAAACTACTAGTACATTTACACTACATAGTTATGTGTACCGAAAATACATAGACTACTATTACATACTTACATTAGACTATCACCTGTACAGAATACATACGACTACTAGTACACACTTACATTAGACTGTCACTTGTACAGAATACATACGACTACTAGTACACACTTACATTAGCCTGTTACTTGATCAGAAAATTCACTCGTCCATCGTTTTTCCTTGCATCAAAATAGACTTCCTCTCGCTATCCCACCATACTGCCATTTGTATTGATTGTATCTCTTAGATTTAAATGTTCTTTCTGCAATATAATTCTTTCAAAGTCATTTCGCTGTGTAAAGAGAATATCCAATTTTTAAAAAATAATAACATTATTTGGAATAACCTGTCATATCTATTTTAACTCTTTCCCGACGTTTCGCCGCACCATGAGCAGGTCACATTTCGGTCATGTACGTTAAGCCGCACAGTGCGTCACTCTCAATCTGATTAGCGTAAACTGTCATCAAACAATTTTCTTTTCATATGTCTTTTATCATATTGATAATAAGACATTTTTTTTTCGTTCGCCAGCTTTTACCACTGACGATGTCCCTAGAGACGAGGAACTGAATTTTGCGTGTTAATCCATTTTTCCCTGCAGCCGTGTGCACAGGGGTCCCTCACCGCACAGGCAGTTAACTCCGTCTTCAGAGGTACTCACATTTTTTCCGCCGATGAGTAATTGACGTTTCAAGCCGGGCCTCGCTGCTGAGACCAGGTGTGGTTGCCGCAGAGAGAAATCATAAATAAAAATCCCAACCAACCGGGATTTGAACCCACAACCTCTCTGTCTCGAGACCAACCAGTCAAATAATAAGAAATAAGAAACTCACTGTAGAATTGTGGTTTAACTGAAGAATGTTGAGAATACCATGGACAGTTAAGAAGTGTAATGAAAACGTTCTGAAAGAGGCCGATGCAAAAAGAGAGCTAATTTTCAATATTAGGAAGAAACAATCATCATTTTTTGGCCATGTAATGAGAAGAGAACAGCTGGAATATATTGTAAAAACTGGAAAAATTGAAGGACGAAGAGATAGAGGGAAGCAAAGAGAAAAGATACCAGACAGCTTAAAAGAATGGCTTGGCAGAAGGTCAACAACAGAAATGATAAATAACTGTCGAGATTGAAAATTGTGGAGAGACGTGACAACTACTCCAGCAGGTCCGGTACTTGATGATGATCATCATCATCTTGATATTAGTGAAATATAATTCCTTCTTTAAATTTTTTTTTAAAAAAGATCATATATAATATGTTAAATGTTAGATAAAATATCGACATGTAGATTAATATTTAAAAACATAAAAACAATTCTGTCTGAAATCTACACCGCTAAGTTGATAAAAACCGTCCGTATTGGAAGAGGTAAGGTTGATTCTAGCAACCCACACGCTTCCATCCCACAGTTTGAACGCCTTGGTTGAACTTTAACCTGACAATTTACAAAAAAACAATATGACAATTTACACTACAGAAAATAGTTGCTTCAATTATTTCCCTAAATTATCACAATTTTATTTTCGCTCACCGGCTTTCACCTCTAGTGAAATCCCTATAGGAACTGAATTTTGTTGTTAATCCGTTTTTCCCTGGCAGCCGTATGCACAGGGGTCTCTCGGGGTACAGGCAGATAACTCCGTCTTTGGAATTACTCATACATTTTTCCGTCGATTAGTAATTGACGTTTCACGCCGGGCCTCGCTGTTGAGACCAGCGATGGTTGTCGCAGAAAGAAATTACAAATAAAAAAATCTTAACTGGCGCAGCCGAGATTACAACTCTCATCCTGTCTGTCTCAAGATCGGCATCATGTCTCGAGGCAGTCCTGTCCAGGCAGTCCTGTCCAATCTGCTTCGACAACATTCCAGGCTGTTCTGTCCTATCTGCACAGACATTTCAGGCTGTTCTGTTCAATCTGCACCGACGACATTCCAGGCTGTTCTGTTCAATCTGCACCGACAACATTCCAGGCTGTTCTATCCAATCAGCACAGTCATCATTTAGGTTGTTCTGTCCAATCTGCACCTACAACATTCCAGGCTGTTCTATCCAATCTGCACAGACAACATTCCAGGCTGTTCTGTCCAATCTGCACAGACAACATTCCAGGCTGTTCTGTCCAATCTGCACAGACAACATTCCAGGCTGTTCTATCCAATCTGCACAGACAACATTCCAGGCTGTTCTGTCCAATCTGCACAGACAACATTCCAGGCTGTTCTGTCCAATCTGCACAGACAACATTCCAGGCTGTTCTATCCAATCTGCACAGACAACATTCCAGGCTGTTCTGTCCAATCTGCACAGACAACATTCCAGGCTGTTCTATCCAATCTGCACCGACGACATTCCAGGCTGTTCTGTCCAATCTGCACAGACAACATTCCAGGCTGTTCTATCCAATCTGCACAGACAACATTCCAGGCTGTTCTGTCCAATCTGCACAGACAACATTCCAGGCTGTTCTGTCCAATCTGCACAGACAACATTCCAGGCTGTTCTATCCAATCTGCACAGACAACATTCCAGGCTGTTCTGTCCAATCCGCACAGACAACATTCCAGGCTGTTCTGTCCAATCTGCACAGACAACATTCCAGGCTGTTCTATCCAATCTGCACAGACAACATTCCAGGCTGTTCTGTCCAATCTGCACAGACAACATTCCAGGCTGTTCTGTCCAATCTGCACAGACAACATTCCAGGCTGTTCTATCCAATCTGCACAGACAACATTCCAGGCTGTTCTGTCCAATCTGCACAGACAACATTCCAGGCTGTTCTATCCAATCTGCACCGACGACATTCCAGGCTGTTCTATCCAATCAGCACAGACAACATTCCAGGCTGTTCTGTCCAATCTGCACAGACAACATTCCAGGCTGTTCTATCCAATCTGCACCGACGACATTCCAGGCTGTTCTATCCAATCAGCACAGACAACATTCCAGGCTGTTCTGTCCAATCTGCACAGACAACATTCCAGGCTGTTCTGTCCAATCTGCACAGACAACATTCCAGGCTGCTCTGTCCAATCTGCACCGACAACATTCCAGGCTGTTCTATCCAATCTGCACCGACGACATTCCAGGCTGTTCTATCCAATCAGCACAGACAACATTCCAGGCTGTTCTATCCAATCTGCACAGACAACATTCCAGGCTGTTCTGTCCAATCTGCACAGACAACATTCCAGGCTATCGCATCTCACATCAACAATGTTCTTGTCGAGGTAATAAAATGACCGATGACCAGTATCGCAAGGAGTGCTCAGCCTGAGACACACATCGTCAGCATCATTATCATCATCATCATGATCATCATCATCATCAAGTACTGTTTTTTTCTGTTGTAGGAGATGCAAGATGGTTTAAGTGAGTGGTTTTGTAGGAAGTCAATAGTAAAGTTGATAAACAGCTTTAAATATAGATGGCAGCCGCGATAGCTCAGTGGTTAGTGAACTGGACTACAAAGGACAAGGGGTAGGGTTCTATCCAAACCGACGGCTTCCGGGTTCACCCAGCGTTTAATGGGTACCGGATTTTTTTTTTCTGGGAAAGTGAAGCGACACGGGCGTAATACTGACCACATTACCCCAAAATCATGTGCCGAAGATCTGTAAAATATATGATCACTAACACCATATTCCCTATACGCCACTTGGCGTTACGGGGGTACTTTACTACTTTTGTTCTTTTTTTTTAAATATAGAAAATTGTCTCTCCACAATCCATTGCCTTTCCACAGCTTTATATCTATTCAGCTGTTAATCAATTCTACCTTTGACTTCCTACAAAACCACTCAATTAAACTATATTGCATTATTTCTCTCTGTTTTCCTATATCATTTTGTCCATCCATTGTCCCTGTTTCTACTAAATATATCATTGCCATTTTCTCACAATGTGCTATAAAATGATATAATGATCCTGATAATGTTGGAAATAATATTTCGTTTATCTGAAAGCAGACAAACTAATCGGACAAATCGTGACGAGATAAAGGAGGGACAGAACGACATAACACGCAATAACAATCGTGTTGATGTCAGCAGTATTAGGTCAACTGGTGTAGAATCGTTATCAATTACGAATCATCGCAGATAACGCCCATTTACACCATGTTAGGGGTGTACGAAAATAAGGTAAAAAAAACAATCGTTGACACAGCTCAAACAACAAACGGACACAGAAGACATTTCTGGTGTTTCTTTATTTCACCTACCACCACGTGATAGAGGCAAGCCGTTAGCAATTAGTTATTGGTTGTGGAAGGCCTCGGTATCACTGCAAACGAATTAAAATCCATAATTGCTCAACCGCCCGTGCCAGTGGAATCATCCGAATTACTAACTCATCGCCCAAACAAAGAAAGGTAACTGTAGTCCCCATCGTAGCAGTCTCAGCACACGCCAAAAGATATAAGGCGAAACCGCGCAGAAAGTGAACGCAGCCAACTGTTCCCTGTTCATACGATATCATCATTCATCGTAAACAATTGGAATAGCGAAACACGATCAAAACGGATGAGACACACAGCTCACGGTGTGCACAGAGCACTTAACTCAGTAGCTCCTGCACGTTAGCAATAAGATCTCGGATGACGTTGTAGCTCACCGATATTGCTTTCATTGTTCTTGGGTCTATGTTGGAGATGTTTCAGCCATGTGTGTACTAAAGGTTCCTCACTACTAAGTTGTGATTAGTTGAAGGCCCCAGTATTACTGCAAACGAATTAAAATCCATAATTGCTCAAACGCCCGTGCCATTGGAATCATCAGAATTAACTCATCTCATTGAAGGATGCAAACAAAGAAAGACAGTCGCAGTCCTCATCATAGCAGCTACAGCACACGCCAAAAGAACATAAGCCGAAGCGGCACCGAAATTGAACTCAGCTGAACTGTCCTTCGTCATTCAATATCATCATTCATCGTTATCAATCGGGATATCAAAACACGATCCGGATGAAAAAAACACAGCTCACGGTGTACACAGGGCACTAAACTCAGGCACTCCGGCAGAAAGCCAAACTTGGCGTATGAGGAAACTGCAACAAGGAACACTTTTCAGACTGAGCCTCAATGATTCCTGCTGCCTGTCCGCCATCTTGACCGGAAGTCCCTAAATACTAGGTCTTCTATATCTACAAAACCCCGCCCCAACTGGTAATCCAGAGGTCATCAACTTGTTAGTCAATCTGTTTTGAGACAACCTATTTGCGTGGAGCAAAAACATGAAAATGAAGTGAGGTTTTGGTCAGATTCCTGTAACTGAGCACTTGACAACAACAGACCGTTTAGATCTTGTTTCTTTACATGAAAAAGAAACCATTTACTCTATGGAGGACCAAACAGATGTCAATCTAGTTGTTATCGTATTAAATGGATTAGTTGTATTAAGTTTAGTTTAGTTTAATTTAGTTTAGTTTTTTTAGATTAGTTGTATTTAGTTTTAGTTTGGTTTTATTTAGTTTAGTTTAGTGTAGTTTTATTTAATTTAGCTTAGTTTAGTTTAGATTTATTTAGTTTTGTTTAGTTTAGTTTACTTTTGTTTAGTTTAGTTTAGTGTAGTTTTATTTAATTTAGTTTAGTTTAATTTTGTTTAGTGCAGTTTTATTTAATTTAGTTTAGTTTAGTTTAGTTTAGATTTATTTAGTTTAGTTTAGTTTAGTTTAGTTTAGTTTAGATTTATTTAGTTTAGTTTAGTCGCCACATACACAGTACAAAGAATAACTCCAGAGTGCCCAGATCCCATCCTAGACACGTTTCCTTGTATGACGCCGTCACACAACAGCGAAACCACAGAAGATGGCTTCAGATCAGTTCCTCGAGTCCCATAGCACCGACGATATAAATGGAAATATATGTATATATATATTCAAGCGAACGTACGATAATGTAAATGAAGATGTATCAAGATGCTGTATCTCCAAAGAGAAGATTAACAAAAAAAAAAAAAAAAAGAAAAGATACAAATCTGGACTCAACGATCAGCTAGTCCATTTTCCAAATCTTATCAGGATCGTCATCTTTAACGGACTGTATTTCACGAGCAGGCCAGTGCACTGCTTTTGATCCAATACGTTATATTCGACTATCGATGGGTTCACTTGGGATCTTCCGTTACGACCCTGATCTAATTATTCCGATGCTTGTCCGTAGAGGAATGGAGAAGTTGTCGAAGGGATGGAAATGATCAAATTTGTATTTTTTTTAATGCTGTCGCCACGTGGCATACAGCTGATTGTAATTTGATCGCGATAGAAATCAACTTTTTGCCCTAGCAGGACTCAAACCCGCGTCAACTTGGCTGTAAAACGACGGTCCAGTTCACCAGGCCAAATCTCTAACTGGGCATCGCTTGCAGAATCTGAGAGCAGATTTTGCGAGTTCTGTAATTGTACATTATGAGCAGCCATAAAATGAAATAAGAAAACATTTTCAAGATATTCTAGAAATGTATCACTTCAATTAAGACATAGGAAGACGGTCAAATTATGCGAGTGAGAATATTTCTTTAATAATGTTTCCGTTAAATGCCATTTTACCTCCAAATTTAATGAAGTTTTCGAATTTTTGAAACACGTGTCTTTGATAATAATAGCTATGAGAATGAAGTTTTATCGTAAGATTTTGATCATCTCTTAGATCGTATCATAAATACAAAACATTCGTAAAAGGATACAACAAGCAATAGGAAGAAACACAAGGAAAATAGTTTTGCCACTTGTCTTGATCGTATGGCCTAGATCAGATTATTCTGGAAGGAATTATGATAGGGACGGCGAGGAGAGGCAGGTATAGGAGACGGAATGAATGCACAGACCTCGTCTAGGTGGAGCCCCAGAAAATGGCTGCAGGTAGAGAAAGGAGACGGAATGAATGCACAGACCTCGTCTAGGTGGAGCCCCAGAAAATGGCTGCAGGTAGAGAAAGGAGACTGAATGAATGCACAGACCTCGTCTAGGTGGAGCCCCAGAAAATGGCTGCAGGTAGAGAAAGGAGACGGAATGAATGCACAGACCTCGTCTAGGTGGAGCCCCAGAAAATGGCTGCAGGTAGAGAAAGGAGACTGAATGAATGCACAGACCTCGTCTAGGTAGAGTCCCAGAGAATGGCTGTAGGTAGAGAAAGGAGACTGAATGAATGCACAGACCTCGTCTAGGTAGAGTCCCAGAGAATGGCTGTAGGTAGAGAAAGGAGACTGAATGAATGCACAGACCTCGTCTAAGTGGAGTACCAGAGAATAGCTGTAAGTAGAGAAAGGAGACTGAATGAATGCACAGACCTCGTCTAAGTGGAGTCGCAGAGAATGGCTGTAAGTAGAGAAAGGAGACAGAATTAATGCTCAGACCTCGTCTAGGTGGAGTCGCAGAGAATGGCTGCAGGTATAGAAAGGAGACGGAATGAATGCACAGACCTCGTCTAGGTGGAGCCCCAGAGAATGGCTGCAGGTATAGAAAGGAGACGGAATGAATGCACAGACCTCGTCTAGGTGGAGTCGCAGAGAATGGCTGCAGGTAGAGACAGATGGACAAGTATGACGAAATATGTCAGTGGTGCACCACGACCTTCAGTGTTATAGGTTGAAAAAAAAGAAGGAATTCTCCAATACTGGGTAAATGAGGCCGAAGCAGAAAATAGACTCAAGCTGATCAAAACATCAGAAATGGACAGAAGAAACTACCACAATGAGAAATCGCTAAGAGAAGTAATAATGGGAAATGACGTTTCCTCAGTAGTCAGCCATCGACCCTGGAGTGGCACAAGATGGTGATGGTGAGTTTTTGAAAATTATTCCTCTGATCTCGTTTGTAAAATCAATTACTTTTGTCGCATGATCTGGGGTTCCTTTCTTCTCTAAATATAATGGAATTGATTTGACACATTGAAAGACTTCAACATTTACCATTATTGGTTTACAACCAATATCTAAGAGAGAAAAATAAAATACTACGGTGACGTCTCACACCACAGTGGGCTGGAAAGAACGATACTTGGCATGGTTCCTGGAAGTTGAGACAGGGGTCAACATCATCATCATCATCAAGTACCGGACCTGCTGGCGTAGGTGATCATGTCTCTCCACAACTTTCGATCCTGACAATTATTTATCATTTCTGTTGTTGACCTTCTGCCAAGCCATTCTCTTAAGCAGTCTGGTATCTTTTCTCTTTGCTTCCCTCTATCTCTTCGTCCCTCAATTTTCCCAGTTGTTACAATATATTCCAGTTGTTCTCTTCTCATAACATGGTCAAAAAAATGATAATTGTTTCTTCCTAATATTGGAAATTAGCTCTCTTTTTGCTTTGACCTCATTCAGAATGTTTTCATTACTCTTCTTATCTGTCCATGGTATTCTCAACATTTTTCTGTAAAACCACATTTCTATAGACTCCAGTGATTTTCTTGTCTGTTGTCATATTGAAGTTGAGACAGGGATAGATCAAGAAAAATATGGTTTCAAGTCATGAAAGAAACATTGAACATGCTAACAGAAGAAGTGAGAGATCTAGCTCTTAGATTAGCTACTAGATGCCACTGCACATTTATTTGCCATATTCTCAGCAGCTCTACTTGCCGCCCCATATATTATTTAATATGTTATGTACTTTACATTTGTGCCATCCTGACCTATGGAAGCGAATCATGGACAGTAGACAACCAAATTAAAAGACAATTAGAGGTCACAGAGATGGAATTTCTCAAAAGAATGTTGAAAGTTCCCTGGACAGCTCAAAAGACCAATGAAGACATTCTAAGAGTGACCAACACAAAAAGATAGCTTCTAAAAAAACATAGGAAAGAAACAATCAACATTTTTCGGGCACATCAAAAGGTAAGTAGGGTAGTGGTAACTCTCTATTATTCGATGGATACCACCCTATCGCAAGTGCACGGACAGAAGCCAACCCAAGTAGCTTCGACTCTTGGATGGTAACTTCAGT
The DNA here is from genome assembly GCA_032433765.1 of Megaustenia siamemsis. Taxonomy (NCBI): domain Eukaryota; kingdom Metazoa; phylum Mollusca; class Gastropoda; order Stylommatophora; family Ariophantidae; genus Megaustenia; species Megaustenia siamemsis. Next base: position 48,558,067 of record JAVIAB010000091.1, on the reverse strand, counting down.
CATTAAAAAATAATGGATAAACGGAATAAAAACCTATTTTAAAAAAAGTCAAAAAAGTGTGAAAGCTGGAAAACAACAAGAGATATAGAAACAAAGTTGAACGCATTCGAAAATAAATGTCTAAGGAAAATACTTGGTATAGAATGGAACGAATTCAAAACAAACGAGGAAATTAGAGAAATCGCCAATCAACCACTAATATCTTCAGTAATAAAGAAAAGACGATGGTCATACGTTGGACATGTGATGAGAAGAGATAATAATCGAATAGCAAAGCAAGCCCTCATATGGGAAACAACAGGTAAAAGAAAAAGAGGAAGACCCAGGGAGACACTGAGAAGAACATTGATGAGAGAGGCAAGAGCAGCAGGAATCGGCTCCCTCAATGAGATAGAACTGCTTGCACAGAACAGAGACAGATGGCGAGATTTGATAAAATATCTTTAAAAGAAAACTGCTAGAACAAAAATTCATATAGGTGAAGGTGTATCTTGGTCTACGCCCTATGGGCCGGTTACGGCTCGAAAGGTCAATAGATAGAAAAAAAGTCAAGTACCCCCGTCACGCCAAGTGGCGTATAGGGAATATGGTGTTAGTGACCATACATTTTACAGACCTTCAGCACATGGCACATGATTTTTGGGGTAATGTGGTCGGTATTACTCCCGTGCCGGTTTACTTTCCCAGAAAAAAATCCGTTATCCATTAAAGGCTGGGTGAACCGAAAGCCGTCGGTTGGGATTGAACTCTACCTCTTATCCTTTGTAGTCCAGTTCACTAACCACTGAGCTATTGCGGCTCCCTAATAAAAACCTATACAAAAACCAAAACATTTCTACTCTAACAATCGACCAGATGCGCCTAAAAGCGACGTTACATCTAACAGGGAAATGATCAAAGTAACAAACACTACTACACCTATAGACACCAGGCTATATTGGACAATATTTCCTTTCACTGCGACATTTCAAGGCAACAGGAGGTAGATAAAAGAAAGAATTGCGAAGAACAAATAATAATTAATAAATATTATTAAATAGGGAAACTTCCGAGGCAATAATAGGGAATAATAGAAGGAAAAGGTATGTGTTAGCACTCGGAAAAAATGACAAATAAACAACAACAGAAAAAAACAAAGAGCAATATATGGTCCGAAGCAGGATCGAACCTGTACTCCATGGCACTGCGCCTTGCCACGAGAAGCCGAACGCTTGGTACACAGTCACTCAGCTAATTAACAAATTAGCTATTGTGAGCAGTGTCTTACACGAAGGCGTTCCCATGACTATAGCATAGGGTTACGATCACAGATCGGAAATAAATTGAATTTATGTACTTTCCTATTAAGGCAAGTTGCGAAGAAGTCGTGGATGGAACTTTGAACCTTTACTATAACTATTTGTACTTTTACCTTCACCTGGATGGAACTTTGAACCTTTACTATAACTATTTGTACTTTTACCTTCACCTGGATGGAACTTTGAACCTTTACTATAACTATTTGTACTTTTACCTTCACCTGGATGGAACTTTGAACCTTTACTATAACTATTTGTACTTTTACCTTCACCTGGATGGAACTTTGAACCTTTACTATAACTATTTGTACTTTTACCTTCACCACCATGTCTGCATAGTTCATTCTTCCACAGTTCTTTCAGTTTTACTTCTATCTATTGTCAACTGCTTTTTGTCATTTCTCTTTTCATTACTCACTTCAGTTTTTTATTAATAATTTTGTTCTTTCTTCTTTTTCTTTCTTCCTAATTCCTGTATCTGTTTTTCTTTTTCTACATATTTTATTTCACGCTAATTTTTATCATAAGTTTGTTAAGTGTAAGTAACTTGTCCTCTTAATTTGTTGCATTGCTTTGCCTGTTTATCGTTTTAATTTATCATTCTTTTATATTTCTCTCCTTGTTGAATTTATTTTTAGTGTTTTACTTTCAATTCGATATTTTATATTATTATTATTTTCGTTATTTCCTGTTTTATTTTTAAACCGTTAAATAAAATCTTTACTTTCATGTATTTCTTTTGTTTATTGCATTCAAATTGATGTTGCATGCCTTACATTCAAGTCACTTTTTCATATTTTACTTTCAATTTGTTATTTCATGTCGTACTTAGAAGCCAATGTTTTACGTTTTACCTTCGAATCGTTATTTCAACTTTTACCTTGAAATCCTGATGTCATATTTTACAATCAATTTTTTTCATGTCTTATTTTCAAGTCACTATTTCATGCACTACATTAAAATAGCTTTTTTTACATTTCAATTAAAAAATCTCCTTCCTTTATCTGGCACGAACTATCCCCAAATCATCATCATCATCATCAAGTACCGGCCTGTTGGCGTAGTTGATCATGTATCTCAACAACTTTAGTTCTCGACAGTTATTTATCATTTCTGTTGTTGACCTTCTGCCCAGCCATTCTCTTAAGCTGTCTGGTATTTTTTCTCTTTGCTTTGCTCTATCTCTTCGTCCCTCAATTTTTCCACCAGTTGTTATAATATATTCCAGCTGTTCTCTTCTCATTACATGTCCAAAAAATGATGATTGTTTCTTCCTAATATTGGAAATTAGCTCTCTTTTTGCTTTGACCTCTTTCAGAACGTTTTCTTTACTCTTCTTACCTGTCCATGGTATTCTCAATATTCTTCTGTACTTAACATAGTTCCCAGATATTTAAATTCATTTACCTGTTTTAATATTTTACCACCTGTCTTTATTGTGTATTGTGGTGATGTCTTTTTCTTTGTTACTATATATCCCCACATACGGCAACAAAATGCATTCTGACGTGCAGCCTTACATTGTCTATTTCCTGAGTAATTCTTTGCCCTCGGTGGGTTTATTAGCTCTCACACAACGCTCGTTCGTCATCTTACGCGAAACATTACTGTCGGTTAGACTCCCAAAGAAACACTGAATCAATTCTCTCACACCAACTGGCGGTGCCCTCAATAGACTAATCTTTTGATGAAAACTATTTATTTATAATCATGTTCTTGCACCGAAAAAACTCAAATCATCAATAATTATCAACTTTTATATCTGCAGTACTTAGCATCCTGGACAATTATAATTACAATATTGATTAAAAAAGGTAAAAAAAATGTAAAGTACCCCCCGTCTCGTAAAGTGGCGTATAGGGAATAAGGTGTTAGTAACCATAAATTTTACAGACGTTCAGCACATGATTTTTGGGGTAATGTGGTCGGTATTACGCCCGTTCCGCTTTACTTTCCCAGAAAAGAAATCCAGTACCTATTAAAGGCTGGGTGAACCGGAGCCCTTGTCCTTTGTAGTCCAGTTCACTAACCACCGAGCTAGCGCGGTTCCCAAAATTGATAAGGATAAATATAAAAACAATACTGATAATAAAAGTAAGTAAAGTGCCCCGTTACGTCAACTGGTGTATAGGGAATATGGTGTTAGTGACCATAAATTTTACAGACCTTCGGAACATGATTTTTGGTGTAATGTGGTCGGTATGACGCCTGTGCCGCTTTATTTTCCAAGAAAAAAATCCGGTACACATTTAAGGCTGGGTGAATCCGGAGGCCGTCCATCAGGCTCGAACTTGACCTCTCGTCTTTTGTAGTTCAGTTCATTAACCACTGAGCTATCGCGGCTCCCAATACAAATAATGATAATATAATTATACTGATAATGATAAATGTAAAAAACACTGATAATGATAATACAATAATAATACAAATGATAATGATAAATATAATAATAATGCTGATAATGATAAATATTAAAATAATGCTGATAATGATAAATATAATAATAATGCTGATAATGATAAATAAATTAATAATAATAATACAGATAATGATAAATATTATGATAACATTAATAATGATACATATAATAATAACAATGATAATGAATAATTAAAAAATAGCAATACTAATAATGATAAATATAATAAAAATCATCATCATCAAGTACCGGGCCTGCTGGCGTAGGTCATCATGTCTCTCCACAACTTTCGATCTCGACAGTTATTTATCATTTCTGTTGTTGACCTTCTGCCTAGCCATTCTCTTAAGCTGTCTAGTATTTTTGTCTCTTTGCTTCCCTCTATCTCTTCGTCCCTCAATTTTACCAGTTGTTACAATATATTCAAGTTGTTCTCTTCTCATTACAGGGCCAACAAATGATTGTTTCTTCCTAATATTGGAAATTAGCTTCCTTTTTGCTTTGGCCGCTTTCAGAACGTTTTCATTATTCTTCATAGCTGTCAATGGTACTCTCAACATTCTTCTGTAAAACCACATTTCTACAGATTCCAGTGATTTTCTTGTCTGTTGTCATATTGTCCATATTGACATCCATATGTTAAGACTGGCTCTACATAGCATTTAAGAACTCTTTTTCTTGTTTTTATTGTCAAAAACGGGCTGCATAGTATCTTCCTCATTTTTTGGAAAGCTGTTTTTGCCTGAGCCATTCTGCATCTCACCTCTGTTGTACATCTTCCGTCTGAGGTTAAGAAAGTAAAGTTAAGTTATTTAAATTTATTTACCTGTTTTAATAATAAAATAATAATAATCCCATTCAAAAATTATAAATATAATTATAACAACAAGAGCAGTAAAAATGTGAAATTATTGAACAAAATTTCGCAATGCCTGTGAATCGTTATGATATTTAAATATTTGAATACCTGTAGATTGCAATTTCATTTCCTCTAATTACTTTTAAAAAATTGATGAAATACCCCATATCAGGTAAATCCCAGAAATAATTCCACAGATAATAAAAAACGCAAACAAAGTAAATTTAAAAAAAACACAATTTGTTTCTACACCCTCATCAAGACTTAATTTGATTAAAGTTTGTAACCTGGGAATTAAAGAGAGTTGAAAAAACAGTCCACAACACAGTTGATACGATACACTGTGGACATAAGATTGTGGAAGGACAAGATTGCTTACACCAACCGCTATGGCACATGATGATAATGACATATTTTGGAGACAGGGTGAATTCCGGAAACTTTTCGGTACGAAGTTCGTCACTTCCGCTGTCTTCTCTGTTTTGTCATTTTTGTTTGGATCAATGAAAACAAGGTTGGGTGAACATTGTGTTTACATTTACACTATCCTTTTTTTTTTAAATTATTTTTTTATGTTCCGACACATTTTTTTCATTGACACCTTTTGTATTTCGTTTTGGCACATCCGCCATATACGCTGCCCCTTTATCATCCCAGGAGAGTTATAGATAACGTGATAATGGACTCTGGTGCCCCGCTATTAGTGGCCCTAACATAAAGCTTGTGTGGTGATTGATGGTGGTAACAAATGTGTTAAGAAGCCAAAAAAAAAAAGAGCGTTTTTCTATGGAAATTGAAGTGAAAAAGCTCAAGAATTACTGAAAAGGAATACGTGGATGTCTGCAACACTGAGTTTTTTTTTTTTTTTTTTTTTTTTTTTTTTTTTGGACAAATAAAGTGGTAATAAACCGGAAAAAATTCTAATTTACTAAATACAAAATCTGAGTTTTGGAGGATATTAGAAATAAGAAAATTATAGCAACAAATTTCTAGAAAAACTAATTTAGAAGAATACTCAGGATATTAGAGTAGCTAAATAATCTCTAGAAAAGTCACATTTGAAGTAATGGGTGATATTAGAGTAGCCAAACAATCTCTAGAAAAGTCACATTTGAAGTAATGGGGGATATTAGAACAAATACAATTATGGCCAAAAATCTCTAGAACAACCAAATTAATGTTTTTTTTCCTCGCCCCTTTAATTCAGAAAGTAATCAATTTTCTTCTCGCCTCATTATTTCAGAAATTAATCAGTGTTATTGTTGCCTCATTATTTCAGAAATTAATCAGTTTTCTTCTCGCCTCATTATTTCAGAAATTAATCAGCTTTCTTCTCGCCTCATTATTTCATAAATTAATCAGCTTTCTTCTCGCCTCATTATTTCAGAAATTAATCAGTTTTCTTTTCGCCTCATTATTTCAGAAATTAATCAGTTTTATTTTCGCCTCATTGTTTCAGAAATCAATCAGATTTCTTCTCGTCTAATCGATTAAAAAAATATACTCATTGTAAAGAAAGTTACTGCGAAAAAGACAGGTGACAGTACATTGCTCATTACTCAAAGAAGTTAATAAGTGCAACCAACGAGCTAGACGCAATTAAAGATTAAGCTTTATAGTACAACAAAGAAGACCCCAGAAACATGTCTATGTTCATGAGATAATGCTTGATCCGAGCAGGAAAACAAAGAAGAACAGGTTATTTAATGAATACTCGTCACTAATAGCTGATATACGGGTTCAGCACTGAAGAACACACTAAATGGCCGTATGTACAATAAATAAAAGATTCATAAACTCCAAATGGGTATACGCTAGACAAAGACAATGAAAACAGTATGGTGGATAGGCGGCATGACCCATTGAGGTTCTGTCTGAAAAGTGTTCCTTGTTGCAGTTTCCTCATATCCCAAGTCCGGTTTGCTGCCCGAGCTATTGAGCTTATGGAGAATAATATCAATATTGCATTAGATGAGCAACAATTTGGATTCAGGAAAAACAGTGGCACAAAAGAAGCCATATAGATGAGATTTGGATTCAGGCAACAAAAGAAGCCATATAGATGAGCAACAATTTGGATTCAGGAAAAACAGTGGCACAAAAGAAGCCATATAGATGAGCAACAATTTGGATTCAGGAAAAACAGTGGCACAAAAGAAGCCATATTTAGCATGAGTACATAGAAGTAAACAAACCAATATATGCCTGCTTCATAGACTACACCAAAGCTTTCGATAGAATACACCATAACCAATTTATAGACTGCTTAAAGGATATAAATCTAGACGACACAGAACTACGACTAATATGTAATTTGTACTGGGAGCAAATAGCAATAAAAAGATATAACAAGGAGAACTCTACACCCATGGCATAAAAAGAGGAGTAAGACAAGGATGCATCCTATCACCAAGCTTGTTCAATCTATACATTGAGCAAATCTTTAAAACATCTCAGAGATACCAGACCTAAACATTAATGGAAAGATAATCAATAACCTAAGATATGCTGATGATACTGTTCTACTAGCAGAAAATCCTAAAGACCTACAACAATTGCTTAATGGGATAAACATAACAAGCAAAAAATATGGACTAGATATGAATATCAAAAAGACTAAAACTATGATCATAAACAAAGAAAATTCTCAAGATCTACAATTAAATATCACAGTTGAGGGAATACATCTGGAGACAGTCCAGAGCTACAACTACCTGGGACATACTATAACCAAAGATGGAAAATGTACAATTGAAATAAACAAAATAATAGGTATGGCAAAAAGTAATTTTAATGCCATGAAAAATATACTAATAACAAAACAAATATCAGCAAGGCTGAAACTAAGAATGGCAAAATGTTACATCTTCTCAATATTCCTATATAGTGCAGAAACATGGACATTAGACAAGAAAACAGAACAGAAAATTGAAGCCTTTGAAATGTGGATTTATAGAAGAATAGGTAGAATTGGATGGAAATAAAAGAAAACAAACGATGAAGTTTTAAAACAACCGAAAATAAAAAGAGAACTACTAAATACAATTATGACAAGACAAATGAAATTTTTGGGGCATGTTAAAAGACACAACAGTCTACTAAAAGTAATATTGGAAGGGAAAATACAAGGTAAAAGAGGCAGAGGCAGACCAAGACTAACATTGGCGAGTAACATCATAAGATGGACAAGTCAATCTATGACAGCCTGCATCATCAAAGCAAGAAACAGAGTAGAATGGCGATCCATGGTAGCCAACCTTCGTTGCGGAGAAGGCACTCGATGATGATGATGATGCATACAGTGAGCTGTGTTTTTTTTTATCCGGATCGTGTTTTGAAACCCCGATTGCTTACGATGAATTATGATATCGTATGACGAAGGACAATTCAGCTGCGTTCATTTTCGTTCATTTGACTTGCTCTTATGTCTTTTGGCGTTTGCTGTAGCTGCTACGATGTGGACTGCAGCTGCCTTTCTTTATTTGGATCCTTCAATGAGACGAGTTTTAATTCTGATGATTCCACTGGCATGGGCGGTTGAGCAATTATAAATTTTAATTCGTTTGCAGTGATACCGGAACCTTCGACTAACAATAACCATAACTAGGATGAAAACAGATTAACAGATTATAAATATCACACTAACATCGACGTCAGACAGTAGATTAACTCAATACTGCACCAAGGTGAGCATGGATTTGAAAGGCACATACTGGTTATAAAACAGTATTTTAAAATATTTCAAGATGAAATCACATAAATAGGAAATAACATGCATAGTACAACGACAAAAGTCTGGGCTTTATCAAAATTGATATACAACCTAGACTATAAATGATTTATATTTAAAGAAGCAGAAATTAAAGTGGTAAATGCCATATGTTACAACGAAAAGTGAAAATAAAGTAAGAGACACCAGCTTGCTTTACCCGTGATGTTTCTTGAGTCTTAAAGAGCTGATCGCGATTGTTCTCCGCATGTCCCTGTCCTGTGATATGTGCTTTGTGGAGAAAGAAAAAGAAGCCACGAAAGTAAAACGGATAAATAAGAAAAGTAAAATCCAAGATCAAAACCAACATCAAATCTTAGATCAAATCGCAAATCAAATTTTAGATCAACTTCTAAATAAAATACTAGATAGAGTCATAAATCAAATCTAAGCTGAGACTATAGATCAAGTCCTAGATTAAATTCTAAATAAAATCCTAAATTAAATCCTAAATCAAATCCTAGATTAAATCCTAAATCAAATCCTAGATTAAATCCTAAATCAAATCCTAAATTAAATCCTATATCAAATCCTAAATTAAATCCTAAATCAAATCGTCAGTGAAATCCTCAGACAAATGATAAATCAAATCCTAGATTAAATCCTAAATCAAATACTCAGATAAATGCTAAATCAAATCCTAAATCAGATAGAATTTAGATCAAATGTATATCTAAATCAAAAGCAATGATAGACAATGAAAAAAGCAACGAAAGACATTGGACACAAAAAAAGGTGTTGCAAAACACATATAAGACCCACCATCAACAACCAAGACAGACTAGGAATACATACGAAGTACTGGTAATCGCATGCACAGAACACTCAAGATACTTCGCCAAGGCTGTGAGTGTTATTGAAGTTGAAACCACCATCACATCACAACAGAGACATCCAGACAGCAATTACAGCCTTCTCATCCGTGCATACTCTTCAGGAAAATATATTTTACGATCCGCATAAATAAAATGCAGGAGGAATTTGGATATATTTCAACACAATAAATATGTAAATGACAGCTCATATCACCGTTTCAAATGCGTTGGTGGAATAACAGTCGAAGTAGTCCAGTCCTATTGTAATTTACGATTCAAAGGACCCCGTAAAATATCCACATTTGCGGGGACAGAAATACTGAGATGTGTAAATTCACGTCACTTCTTCGGATGATAGAATAGAGATGGGAGTTAAGATGGGCACAGCCAGAAATGAGAAACTTCTTCTTCTTCTACCTTTTAGCTCCCAGTGGAGCATAGGTCTTCAACAAACACTTTCCAAGTCGTTCTGTTTTTTGCAATTCTTTTAAGATCATTCCATGTCTTCCCCATCATCTTCATCTCTGCTTCAATCTGTCTTCTCCAAGAATTCCTTGGTCTTCCTCTTTGTCTTTTCCCCTGGGGATTCCAAAAAAGGGCCTGTTGTGTAATACTCTCAGTTGGTTTCCGTAGTGTGTGTCCTATCCATCGCCATCGTCTTCGCTGTATTTCTTTATCCACTGGTATTTGACCGGTACATTTCCATAATTCCACGTTTGTGACTTTGTCCTGCCATTTCCATCCCTTTATTCTGCGCAAGCATCCATTAATGAAAGTCTGTACCTTGGTGATTGTCAATTTTGTTATTCTCCATGTTTCACAGCCATATAATAGAACCGACTTAACATTGGAGTTGAAAATTTGTATTTTTGTATTTAGCCTAATTTCTTTGGATTTCCATATGTTTCCCAGTGCAATGAAAGCTCCTCTTGCTTTTGATATCCTTATTTTGGTATCGTTTTCTGTTCCTCCCTCTTTATCTATATTACTGCCCAGATATATATAAGATTGTACGTCTAGTAGAGGTATTTCTCCTAGTTTTATTTGGTTATTGCCAACTGCATTAATTCTCATAATGTTGGTCTTATCTCTATTAATCTTTAGTCCTAGCTGTTGTGATCTCTCATCTAATATACTCATTTTATCTTGCATCTGTTGGTGGCTGTGTGATAGGAGAGCTATGTCATCAGCAAAGTCTAAATCATCAAGTTGTTTGGTCAGTGACCACTGGATCCCATTTCTGTTGTTTTGAGTTATTTTCATAATCCAATCTATGGCCAGTAGAAAGAGAAATGGAGACAGAAGGCATCCTTGCCTTACTCCTGTTCTTATTTCAAATGCTTCTGTAAGCTGTCCTTCATGCACCACACTACATTTTGTTCCTTCATACATTGTTTTTATCAGGTTAATAAACTTTATGGGGATTCCATAATGACTCAGCAACTTCCAAAGCATTCTTCTGTCTAAACTATCAAATGCCTTTTCGTAATCTATGAATCCAATATAAAGTGGGGATTTTAGTTCTAAACTTTGTTCAACTATTATACGTAGAGTAGTTATTTGATCAGCACATGATCTGTTCTTCCTAAAACCTGCTTGTTCATCTCTCAAGTGTTTCTCTATAGCCTCTTTTAGTCTCTCCAGAATGATTCTGCCTAATATTTTTCCTGGCACTGATAGTAGCATAATTCCCCTATAATTTGTGCACTCCTGTAAACTTCCTTTCTTTGGTAGTTTGATCATATAACCTTCTCTCCAGTCTTTAGGTATTTCTTCCCTCTCCCAAATTTTATCCAATAGATTATGTAACATCTTGGTAGAGGTGATAATATCTGCTTTGATGGCTTCCGAAGGAATTTCATCTGGTCCTGTGGCTTTACCATCTTTTAACAGTTTGATGGCTTTCATTATTTCTTCTTTGCTTGGTTTTCCGCAGTTAACGTGTAATTCTTCTTCTGCTGGTAGTATATCTGGAGGATTATTTGAGCCAGGTCTGTTCAAAAGTTCTTCAAAGTGCTCCTTCCATCTCTCCATTTGTTCCTTCATATTACTAAGCAGATTTCCTTTCTTATCTTTGATAAAGGCGTTGATCTGTTTGTATTTTCCACCTAATTTCTTTGTGCTGTTGTACAGTTCTTTCATATTCCCTTTATTTGCTGCTTCTTCTGCCTCTTTAGCTAATTCATCTATATATTTCCTCTTATCCCTTTTAATGCATCTTCTCACTTCTTTGTTCACCTCTGTGTAAGCTTCCTGTGTCTTGGCTTTATTACTTCTTGTTTTGCTTTTATTTATGTCTGCTTTCTTGTTCTTTCTTTAATTTTATCCAGGGTCTCTGCTGTCATCCATGCCTTATTCTGGCGTTCTCTTTTCCCAATGTTTCTTCGCATGTCTCTTTCCATATATTTTTTACCTGTTTCCAATGATCTTCTATATTTATTGTATTTTCTAGTTGTTGGAGGACTTGGTATTTGTTTGATATTGTGAAAAAAATATATTTTACGATCCGCATAAATAAAATGCAGGAGGAATTTGGATATATTTCAACACAATAAATATGTAAATGACAGCTCATATCACCGTTTCAAATGCGTTGGTGGAATAACAGTCGAAGTAGTCCAGTCCTATTGTAATTTACGATTCAAAGGACCCCGTAAAATATCCACATTTGCGGGGACAGAAATACTGAGATGTGTAAATTCACGTCACTTCTTCGGATGATAGAATAGAGATGGGAGTTAAGATGGGCACAGCCAGAAATGAGAAACTTAGTGGGCGTAAAAGATTATTTATCAACCAACACAGAACTGGAGTCGTCAGTCGCTGGACACTGCGAGAATTGCTGAGGAGGGGATGTGAGCACCTATGGACATGTTCAGAGTGCAATGATGATAACTCGCAAATAACTCAATAACTGAGATGTGTAATATATAAAAAAAGAATGGATGACATAACTTGTGAAATAAGCAAAACTTGTTGTAACTTATAGATCAATCATGATTTGAATCGTGTTTGGGAACCAAAAAAAGTAAAGTACCCCCGTCACGCCAAGTGCCGTATAGGGAATATGTTGTTGGTGACCATAAATTTTACAGACCTTCAGCACATGATTTTTGGGGAAATGTCGGTATTACGCCCGTGCCGCTTTACTTTCCCAGAAAAAATCCGGTACCCATTAAAGGCTGAGTGAACCGGAAGCCGTCGGTTTAGATCGAACCCTACCTCTTGTCCTTTGTTGTCCAGTTCACTAACCACTGAGCTATCGCGGCTCCCGTGGACGGTATTTGGGAATGCACGAACATACATATTTATTTGAAGAAAACCAGCCCGGTAGTACTTTCTTTTTTCTACTTTCTTGTTTCTTGTTTCTGCTTTCTACTTTATTCTTTCTGCTTTCTTTTTTTACTTTCAACATTCTTCTTTCTTCGCTTCCTGTTGTACCCGTTCGGATGTCCAAGGAGATATAAAGTTTTGGTTCTCGCCATTTTTAGCGTATTCAGTCATTGTCAGTTGATGTTGTTGTATCGTTTTCTGCCTCTTGCTTTTCCCCCTTTTCCTATTTTAATATATGTTTTGTATGGCAGTGAATCGGGAGCCGCGATAGCTCAGTGGTTAGTGAACTGGACTACAAAGGACAAGAGGTAGGGTTCGATCCCAACCGACGGCTTCCGGTTCACCCAGCCTTTAATGGGTACCGGATTTTTTTTCAGGGAAGGTAAAGCGGTACGGTCGTAATACCGACCACATTACCCCAAACATCATATGCCGAATGTCTGTAAAATTTAGGTCACTAACACCATATTCCCTATACGCCACTTGGCGTGATGGGGGTATTTTACTTTTTTTTTTATGCCAAGGAATAATTCTTTCTAGATGGGCAAACCTGTTTATTTATTGTTTTCATATGTAGGTTAGGATATGTTCAATGTCCACTCTTTTTCTTATGTCATTGCTGATTCTGTTTTAACTGGCCACTCCAAAGAACTTTTCTCAGACACCGCACTCAGTGGTGAAAAGCTTTCTTTTACGTTTGGACATGTGTGACCACGTTTGGCATTGGTAGTACAGTGTGGGAGTGAATTTACTCAGTACAAGATGTTTCTTGATGGTAATATATGTATTGTTTTGTGTTGAAGTATACGGGATAGTTGTCCCAATAATAGTTTTTTTCTTATTGTATCGAATGTCTATTTCTTTAATGATTTTACTATCTTCAGTGAATGTTGCTGCCAGATATGTATAGTTTACTACCTTCTATTTTATAATTTTATGTTCTAGATAAAATATAGAGCCTCGTCACGACGTGTGGCGTCACTAGAGAGTTATGGTGTTAGTGACTATAATTTTTACAGACCTACGACACATGATTTTTGGTGTAATGTGGTCGGTATTACGTCCGTGCCGCTTTACTTTCCCAGAAACAAAAACCGGTACACATTTAAGGCTGAGTGAAGCTGGAAGAAACAAAGAATAAATAAGAAATACAAGAAAAATATAGAAACAAAGTTGAACGCATTCGAAAATAAATGTCTAAGGAAAATACTTGGTATAGAATGGAACGAATTCAAAACAAACGAGGAAATTAGAGAAATCGCCAATCAACCACTAATATCTTCAGTAATAAAGAAAAGACGATGGTCATACGTTGGACATGTGATGAGAAGAGATAATAATCGAATAGCAAAGCAAGCCCTCATATGGGAAACAACAGGTAAAAGAAAAAGAGGAAGACCCAGGGAGACACTGAGAAGAACATTGATGAGAGAGGCAAGAGCAGCAGGAATCGGCTCCCTCAATGAGATAGAACTGCTTGCACAGAACAGAGACAGATGGCGAGATTTGATAAAATATCTTTAAAAGAAAACTGCTAGAACAAAAATTCATATAGGAGAAGGTGTATCTTGGTCTACGCCCTATGGGCCGGTTACGGCTCGAAAGGTCAATAGAAAGATAGATAGAAGCTGGAAGCCGTCGATCAGGATCGAACCAGACCTCTTGTCCTTTGTAGTCCAGCTCATTAACCACTGAGCTATCGCGGCTCCCTCTCTTTGATAAGACTTCTGCTTTTTTTTTTCATTGCTTATTTTCACGTTATTTATTCTAATACTACTTTCTCTATATTCATCATCATTGAGTGCCGTCTCCGCAACGAAGGTTGGCTACCATGGAGCGCCATTTTGCTCTATCTCTTGCTTTGATGGTGCAGGTTGTCATCGGTTGATTTGTCCATCTTTTGATGTTACTCGTCCATGTTAATCTTGGTCTGCCTCTGCCTCTTTTACCTTGTATTTTCCCCTCCAGGATCACTTTCAGTAGGCTGTTGTGTCTTTTAACATGGCCTAAGAATCGCATTTGTCTTGTTCTAATTGTGTTCAGAAGTTCTCTTTTCATTTTTAGTTGTTTTAAGACTTTGTCATTTGTTTTCTTTTCCTTCCATCCAATTCTACCTATTCTTCTATATCCACATTTCAAAGGCTTCAATTCTCAGTTCTGTTTTCTTGTCTAATGTCCATGTTTCAGCACCATATAGGAATATTGAGAAGATGTAACATTTTGCTATTCTTAGTTTTAGCTCTGGTGTTATTTGTTTTGATGTTAGTATGTCCTTCATGACATTAAAATTACTTTTTGCCATTCCTATTCTTTTGTTTATTTCAGTTGTACATTTTCCATCACTGGTTATAGTATGTCCAAGGTAGTTATAGTTCTGAACTGTCTCAAGGTCTATTCCTTCAATTTTGATATCCACTTGTGGGCTTTGGGTATTTTCTTTGTTTATGATCATAGTTTTAGTCTTTTTGATATTCATATCTAGTCCATATTTTTTGCTTGTCGTGTTTATTTCATTAAGTAATTGTTGTAGGTCTTTAGGATTTTCTGCTAGTAGTACAGTATCGTCAGCATATCTTAGGTTATTGATTATCTTTCCATTAATTTGTAGGCCTGGCATCTCTATGATGTTTTTAAAGATTAGCTCAGTGTATAGATTGAACAAGCTTGGTGATAGGATGCATCCTTGTCTTACTCCTCTTTTTATATCAATGGGTGTAGAGAACTCTTTGTTATATTTTATTATTGCTGTTTGCTCCCAGTATAGATTGCATATTAGTCGTATATCCATGTCATCTAGATGTATCTCTTTTAGGCATTCTATAAGTTGTTTGTGGTGTACTCTATCAAAAGCTTTGGTGTAGTCTATGAAGCAGGCATATATTGGTTTGTTTACTTCTGTGTATTTTTCGATTAATGTTCTCATGCAGAATATGGCTTCTTTTGTCCCGCTATTTTTCCTAAATCCAAATTGCTGCTCATCTAATTCAGTATTGATTTTATTCTGAATCCTTCCTTGTATAACTTTTAGCAAGATTTTTGTAACATGGCTCATTAGGCTTATTGTTCTAAAGTCACTGCATTCAACTGCACCATTCTTTTTAGGCAATGCAATGAAAGTTGATGTTTTTAGTTCATTTGGTATGTATCCTGTGTGGTATATGTCGTTGCATATGTCTGTAATCACTTCAATGCCAAAATCTTCAAGTGCCTGTATCATCTCTATCTGTATGCTTTCAGGTCCTGCTGCTTTTCCCCTTTTCATTGTTTTTATAGCTTATATATGTTTCTCTATATTACAGTTGTCAAATGTCACTCCTTCTATTATGGCGGCTGTTTGTTGGTTTTGTCTCATTCATTGTCAATTGAACAATATTTGGTGGGAAAGAAAGTCGACATATCTTAGCAATATCAAAGTCGCTAGAGCAACAGAAATGTAAGCTGCTAGCGACTCATAGCGCTGGACTTGCGCCATGATTGATGAATGATAACAATCGAGAACCTACAACAACCCTTAGCGGTGCCTCTAATAACAGACTAACCGGTCGAATCTAGATAAGCGAGTAGGGATCAAAGAGTAAAGGCGACCCTCTACTAAAAAATGCAGTGTTGAAGTCGGATGTGTTGGGCCGAAAGGCGCAAATAAAACAGAAAACAATGTGTCTACACCCATTTAACATCCCTTTTAAGGACTGATGACTAAGAAGACTATCCATTCATTTAGTAGGCATTGTGTGAACACTGGAACAGAAAGAAAGGATCTGAAGGTCTTAAAAGATCAAAGGCAAAGTGGAAACTTGAGAAAGTAGCGAGCAAGGTATCAAGGGTTATCTTTAGACTTTAGACTTTAGACTTTATAGTTTAGACTTTAGACTTTAGACTTTAGACTTTAGACTTTATAGTTTAGACTTTAGACTTTAGACTTAAGACTTTAGAACGGAATGGCGTCACCACCAAAAATAAAATGTGGGATAATAGAAGAATAGAAAAAAATTGGATGAAAAGAAAAGAAAGCAGATGATGATGAAGTCTTAAAACAACTAAAATGAAAAGAGAACTATTAAATACAATTCAAACAAGACAAATGCGATTTTTGGAGCATGTTAAAAGACACAAAAACCTACTAAAAGTAATCTTTGCAGGGAAAATACAAGGTAAATGAGGCAGACCAAGACTAACATGGACGAGCAACATAAAAAGATGGACAAGTCAACTTACGACTAAATTCACCATCAAAACAAGAGACTGAGCGCAATGACGCTCCATGGTAGTCAACCTTCAATGTGGAGAGGGCACTATATGATGCTGAAGATGATGATGATGCTGATGATGATGCTGATGATGATGATGCTGATGATGATGATGCTGAAGATGCTGATGATGATGATGATGATGCACCTTTGTTTGTTTTTATCTCAGAGAAGTCCTTTAGTTATTACAATCATGCAAATGTTGCTGAACGTATAAATAAAGATGTCCTAGGGAAAGTACATTCCACACATTCTTGATATTTTATTGGAGTGGTTCAAATTTGGGACACTTGACACAAATATGAACATTCTAAAATAGTTAATTTTTAGGTTGTTAATATTTTAGTTGAAAAACGTTTATGGGATTAAATATTCCAGAATTTGACAAATTTAACCCTGCCTGGTGTAAAATAACCATAATTAAACCACACATTTTCGAAACATGTAACTTTAAGTTAAGATCATTATTATTATTATAAGAATTATACTCAAGTCATGTTTTATGAACTGAGAAAATTTACTCTTCCATTTCTCCGTATTTCCGCAAGTCCTGGTACGTAGACAGAGACGACTTTACCTATTTTTGACTTCTGCAATGACTCTACCCATTGCATGCGTCCAGAGCTCGCCTCTACTTTTCTTATCATGCTCATCGAATCACTCAGTATACAGGGGTGGGTGTATGCTTGTCGTGGTCATAACGTATGCGCCAATGTCCTCCTAGACTATTCTGCCTGCCGAGCGTGCTGTTAATGCTCAGGCACTTCTTTGATGTCGTATTACAGATCTGTCTGTATCAATGACTGCATCTTTCTCATCGGTGCTATCGCAGATGAGACCGTTGACCTCCGCATTGACCACGACTGAGTTATGTTCCCTACATTTCCTGTCGAGTGTGACTATACACGAGAATGTCCCCCTGAATGACATAGTCACCAGTATACACTCCTCGCCAGCGTTGATATTGGTAAGCCCACAGACCTGTTTGATGACATCTTCTGTTAACTTCACATATCTCTTTTTTAATGAATATTTTTTTATTATTGACTCATTTTTACTGCGGCATCCTATGATTGTACGTACGTATCTCGATCGTCTAGTCTGGTTTGGCAAAGAAAATTCTACAAGAAACTGTGAAAGAAGCATTGGAGAGTTCATAAAAATTACAGAAGATTGAAAGAAATGGAGGGAGGGGGGGGGGACTATCTTTTTGGCATTTTTCCGTTACTGTGATCTGCGAGGTGTGGGGTGGGGGGAAGGGGGCGGTGGGGCAGAGGAATAGAGGTCAGCTTATCCAATGTTGTTGCCGAGAGGTGTTCAGGTCTCAAATTATTTTTTTCACTCCAGATTAAAATAATAAAGCATTTGCACCTACCGGGATTCGAACCCACATTCTCCTGGTTTGGACCCCGACAAAATTGATCGACTCGGCCACTCGCTCTCCGCGAAAGAAACAAAGAAAGGGGACAAAATCAGCAAGAGAAACCCCAGCAAAGTTATGACAAGGAGAAGGTAAAAGAAGGCAATCACCGATTTTAATTCAAACAATTGTACATTTATTTATTCGGCAGAAGCCTTCCTCAGCTACAAAACAATAAATAATAACACAAAAAAAAAAAAAAAAAAAAAAAAAAAAAGAAAAGACGAAATTCGAATACTTATCTGAACATGATGATATTAAGCGACGGACATGTTGTTCCAATCATCAACCTGTTGAACCCAATAACCAGTTCTTGCAGCTTTTAGTTGATTGCCATTTCCGCAGCCATTTCCGCTGAAACCTTGTCACCTTTCTCTTATTTAACCTCTTTTCCGATTTCCGGAGCAAATTGTCCGAAAACGCAACGTGTTTTAGATCAATTTTCATTTATTTTCTGGAATTCTTTGTAATTATAAAATAGTTGCAACAAGCGGCCTTGTCTTAGTGTGTTAATCCACTTGGTAGCTAATGTGTTTAAGTGTGGGTGATGAAGACGTGTAGTCGTTAGACGAAGAAGAAAGAGAATATGTAGAAAAGAAGACGAAGATTGTGAAAAAAGAAGAATGCTAAGAAAAGAAAAAAAGAAAAGAATAATAATAATATTTTAAAAAGGAGAAACATACTTAGAAAGGAAGAATGTGAAGAAAAGATAAAAGAATATGAAGAAAACAAAAATAAGAATATTAAGAAAAGAATATATGAAGAAAAGAAAAGAATATGAAAAAAAGGAATATAAGAATGTGAAGACAAGAAAGATAAGAATGTGAAGAAAAGAGGAAGAAGAATATGAGGAAAAGAAGAGGAACCTAACATATCAGCAAATGAAAAAAAAAAATAACCACTCTCATTTCCAGTGAGTTTGGAAAACTTGGTGAAACATCAACACACTTACAAGCAGCCTTACTTTCTAATTCACGTGTTATCAGCGCATCACATTGAAGCATTATGCTATTGTTATAGAGTTATTGAGTTATTGAGTTATTAGTGGTCATCATCACTGAGTTATTGAGTTATTAGTGGGTCATCATCATTGAGTTATTCAGTTTTTAGCGGGTCATAATCATTGAGTTTTTAGCGGGTTATCATCATTGAGTTATTGAGTTATTAGCGGGCCATCATCATTGCATTCTGAACATGTTCATAGGTGCTCAGATCCCCTCCTCAGCAAGTCTCGCAGTGTCCAGCGAGTTCTATGTTGGGTGATAAGTCTTCTTACACGCCCACTAAGTTTCTCGTTTCTGGCTGTGCCCACCTTGACTGCCATCTCTTTCATCCAAAGCAGTGGAGATAGTGGAATATCCCATTGTATATCCTTAAGATAAAGAACAAGCAATGTGCTAAAAGGGACATCAGTAAAACAACCATTAATGCCATTAAATGAAACTTGAAAATTGGTGAAGCTATTCCTTTCGTCACACACGTAGAAACACACATGAAAGACGCTTTACTACCACTACGAGATCACCAAAATCAGAAGACCTGGCTTCCAGTCACAAAGAAACCTAAGAACATATGCTTAGATATCACCATCATCATGCGCCTTACCGGCTGGCGTAATCTATCATATCCTTCTACAATTCTCTATCCACACACAATACATCGTATCAATTCTGTCGTTGACTGTTTTCCATGCCATAAACTCAAGTTTTCTAGTAGGATCTCTCTTTTTAGTCCGCGATTTCTCTTTACCTGTATTTTGCCAACTGTAACCAAGTTTTCCAACTTTTCTCTTCTATGAAGTGCCCGAAAAATGTCGATTGTTTCTTTCTGATGTTTTTTAGGAGCTCCATTTTTGTGTTGGCCTCTTTGAGAATTTCCTCGTTGGTCTTTTTAGCTGTCCAATGAACTTTTAATATTCTTCTGAAACAAACTAATCTCTATGGTCTCTAATCATCTTTTCATTTGTTTATCCACAATTGATTTCCATAGGTCAGAATGGCTCTGTATAGCACCGATGTACTCTATTTCTCACATCTATTGACATAGACTTGTTGCACAGAACGTTTTAGGCTTTCATGAGATCACATATATTGCCGGCTTACGGACTAAAAACCACCAGTGCGACATGTTTTGTCAAATGTAAAGATTTGAGGAAACTAAAGTGTAGAAATTATACTTTCCAATTTTAGCACCTCGTCTAGTTCTATTTTTATCCATTTATGTCTTATTAAAATTCTTTTCTTCAAGTATCGTTCCTGCTGGCGTAGGCGATCGTGTCTCTGCACCTATATTTGTGCTTATAGTTGTTTATTAGCTGCATTCTTGACGCACGCTATTCTCTTAAGTTGTTCTGGTGTCTCTTGTCGCGGTTTTCATCTACATTTTTTTTCTCTCCATTTGCTTCCCAATAAAAAAATATGTACCAGCTATTTCCCGAAATCACAATAAAAACACTACATATTTCCCGAGATTACAATAAAAACACTACATGTTTCCTGAAATCACAATAAAAACACTCACTACATATTTCCAGAAATCACAATAAAACACTACATATTTCCCGAAATCACAATAAAAACACTACATGTTTCCAGAAATCACAATAAAAACACTACATGTTTCCTGAAATCACAATAAAAACACTACATGTTTCCTGAAATCACAATAAAAACACTACATGTTTCCTGAAATCACAATAAAATCACTACATGTTTCCAGAAATCACAATAAAAACACCACATGTTTCCAGAAATCACAATAAAAACACTACATGTTTCCAGAAATCACAATAAAAACACTACATGTTTCCAGAAATCACAATAAAAACACTACATGTTTCCAGAAATCACAATAAAAACACTACATGTTTCCTGAAATCACAATAAAAACACTACATGTTTCCTGAAATCACAATAAAAACACTACATGTTTCCTGAAATCACAATAAAAACACTACATGTTTCCAGAAATCACAATAAAAACACTACATGTTTCCAGAAATCACAATAAAAACACTACATGTTTCCAGAAATCACAATAAAAACACTACATGTTTCCAGAAATCACAATAAAAACACTACATGTTTCCAGAAATCACAATAAAAACACTACATGTTTCCTGAAATCACAATAAAAACACTACATGTTTCCCAAGATTACAATATATATCCGATATCTCTTTATATCGCAATATAAAATGCCACAAGTTTACCGACATCACAATATATACCAGATATTTCCTGATATCACAGTAATATGATACTCTTTATAGAGATCTTCGCAGCACCAGGCTATCTGATCATCAGAAGTTGACCTTTCAAGCAAATGTTTCAGCTCTTTAGCTTCTTGACACTCTAAGAGAGGTGGACCTACCTGGGTCATGACTCCCAGGCATCGACCTCCTGCTGCATTGAACTCTAAAGCGTACAATATACATTCGGTACAAAATAACTACACTTACTCTACACAACACTTCTGATCGAATCTACGGTCACTCCCAGGTCGTATCCTAACTAGTCTTAGCGTTAACCCAGCACATTTATGTCCCCTTTCACAATATATACCAACAATTTCCCGATATCTCAGTATATGGCAGCTGTTCCGTTCACATTTCATAACTAAAAAACTGCCTAAGGTGTATCCTTGCAATGTTAACACTGGACATCCGGTCAATATAGCGGACAGTCAACATGAACTATTGAGAGTCAGTGTGAAAAGTGTTCCTTTTTGCAGTCACCTCATATTCCAAGTCCGGCTTTCTGCTGGAGCTACTGAGTTTAGAGCTCTGTGCGCACCGTGAGATGTGTTTTTCTTCCGGATCGTGTTTCGATATCCCGATTGTTTACGATGAATGATATCGGATGACGAAGGTCAGTTCAGCTGCGTTCACTTTCGGTGCCGCTTGGCCTTATGTTTTTGGAGTGTGTTGTAGCTGCTATAATGAGGACTGCAGCTGCCTTTCCTTGCTTGGATACTTCAATGAGATTAATGTTGTTTCAGATGATTCCACTGGCATGGGCGATTGAGCAATTATGGATTTTAATTTGTTTGCAGTGATACCGATACCTTCGACTCACCTTAACCATACTGTTTATGAAATCTTTATGTATTGGCTTGATCTAAATCACAGAAAACATTTTTAAAAATAACACTCCATGTCAATTTGAACGTTTTAGTTCAAAATCACATTTTTTTTCTTAAAAATATTCTTGTCGCACTTGACGTACATAGGTAGAGGTGGCTCTATATCCCACTTAAGAATTGTTCATTTTAATCTCATTCATAAATATGAGTTGTAAAACATTATCATTATATTTTGGCAGGCAAAGACTCATTAGATAAGATGGAACATATTGCCAAGAATAGAGATTGGTGGCAAAAAAATAAAAACACTGTAAACCCTATACAACGTCTAACAGCGCGGAAGGATAAATAATTTTGAAATGTCGCTGTAGCGTGAACTAAACGGTGACTCTACTATACATTTACTGTAGGAGAAAGTAGTGCGGTGAAACGTACTCACCTAGAAGGTTTGGTGACAGCTTTACAAAATAGGAACACAACAAAATACTGACGTTTCGGGATACATGCAGTCTTCCTCAGAAAACAAGAACAACACAAACGAAGAACGGAATAATAAATACTAGATCTAGAATCTCAGATAAAGACAAGTGGTACAATATTAAAACAGGTAAATGAATTTAAATATTTGGGAACTTTGTTAACCTCAGATGGAAGATGTACAAAAGAGGTGAGATGTAGAATGGCTCAGGCAAAAGCAGCTTTCCAAAAAATGAGATCCATATGCAATCCATTTTTGACAATAGAAACAAGAAAAGGAGTTCTTAAATGTTATGTAGAGCCAGTCTCAACATATGGATGTGAATCATGGACAATATGACAACAAACAAGAAAATCATTGGAGTCTGTAGAAATGGGGTTTTACAGAAGTGTTGAGAATACCATGGACAGCTAAGAAAAGTAATGAAAACGTTCTGAAAGAGGCCAAAGCAAAAAACAGAGCTAATTTTAAATATTAGGAAGAAACAATCGTCATTTTTTGGTCATGTAATGAACCACTGGAATACATTGTAATAACTGGGAAAATTGAGGGACGAAGAGATAGAGGAAAGCAAAGATAAAAAATACCAGACAGCTTAAGAGAATTGCTTGGCAGAAGGTCAACAACAGGAATGATAAATAACTGTCGAGATCGAAAATTGTGGAGAGACATGATCACCTACGCCAGCAGGCCCGGTACTTGATGATGATGATATCTAGGATGAGAGGGACAGGTACGTCACTGAGGAATAAATAGAGGGATAAGAGATGAAATGGTTAAACGAAAGAGAGATGTGCTACACATCGGAAGATAAACATAGATACAATGTTAAAATTAGTAAGCTAAATGTAGCAGAGTGTACTTTATTTCGTTGATAGTTTGTGTTGTCCTCGTTTTCTGTGGAAGTTCGCATGTGGAAAAGTCAGTATTTTGTTGTGTCCCCTTTTTTGTAAAGCTGTCACCATAACTATGGGATTTCTCTCAGAAGAATGTTGAAAGTTCCCTGGACAGCTAAAATGACCAATGAGGAAGTTCTCAAAGACACCAACACAAAAAGGGAGATAAAGGGTCCTAAAAACATCAGAAAGAAACAATCAACATTTTTCGGGCACATTATGAGAAGAGGAAAGTTGGAATACTTGGTTACAACTGGAAAAATAAAAGGAAAGAGAGACCGCGATCCAAGAGAGAAAATACTGGATCGCTTGGTGTCATGCTATGGAAAACAGTCAACAACTGAACTGATACGATGCACTGTAGATAGAAGATTGTGGAAGGACATGATCACCAACGCCAACAGGTATTGGCACATAATGATGATCACTAAAACATGTTGGAGTGTACGATACACCCCGATACTTGCTCCTGCTACCAATTTTAACGCAGCACTCCAATTATTTACCCCTTCCCTATACATTTCCTGTCTTTTATTATTACTTGTTCTTGCTTATTGAATTAATACTGAGATTTGAATTAATTTTCTTCCATTTACTTCATGGGTGTATTTTTTTTTTTATTTCATGAGTGTATTTTCTTCCATTTAATTCAAGAGTGTATTTTTTCCATTTACTTCATGAGTGTATTTTCTTCCATTTACTTCATGAGTGTATTTCCTTCCATTTACTTCAAGAGTGAATTTTCTCCCATTTACTTCAATAGTGTATTTACTTCCATTTACTTCAAGAGTGTATTTACTTCCATTTACTTCAAGAGTGTAATTTCTTCCATTTACATCAAGAGTGTATTTTCTTCCATTTACTTCAAGAGTGTATTTACTTCCATTTACTTCAAGAGTGTATTTTCTTCCATTTACTTCAAGAGTGTAATTTCTTCCATTTAATTCAAGAGTGTATTTTCTTCCATTTAATTCAAGAGTGTATTTTCTTCCATTTACATCAAGAGTGTATTTTCTTCCATTTACTTCAAGAGTGTGGTGTCCGGTTAGCGCAATCGATAGGCGGTTGGCTTACCACGGCAACAGCCGGGGTTCGTAATCCTGGCGAGGACACCTGGGTTTTACTAATTCCCTAAAAATTAGTAGGAGCCGCGATAGCTCAGTGGTTAGTGAACTGGACTACTACGGACAAGGGGTAGGGTTCGATCCCAACCGACGGCTCCGGGTTCACCCAGCCTTAAATGGGTACCGGATTTTTTCTGGGAAAGTAAAAGCAGCACGGGCGTAATACCGACCACATTACCCCAAAAATCATGTGCTGAAGGTCTGTAAAATATAGGGTCACTAACACCATATTTCCCTATACGCCACTTGGCGTGACGGGGGGTACTTTACTTTTTTTTACTTACTTCAAGAGTGTAATTTCTTCCATTTAATTCAAGAGTGTATTTTCTTCCATTTAATTCAAGAGTGTATTTTCTTCCATTTACATCAAGAGTGTATTTTCTTCCATTTACATCAAGAGTGTATTTTCTTCCATTTACATCAAGAGTGTATTTTCTTCCATTTACACCAAGAGTGTATTTTCTTCCATTTACATCAAGAGTGTATTTTCTTCCATTTACTTCAAGAGTGTATTTTCTTCCATTTACATCAAGAGTGTATTTTCTTCCATTTACATCAAGAGTGTATTTTCTTCCAATTACATCAAGAGTGTATTTTCTTCCATTTACATCAAGAGTGTATTTTCTTCCATTTACATCAAGAGTGTATTTTCTTCCATTTATTTCAAGCGTGTATTTTCTTCCATTTACTTTAAGAGTGTATTTTCTTCCATTTACTCTAAGAGTGTATTTTCGGAACTCATCTTCTTTATATCCTCTGTTTGAGCCTTTTATTGTTAATCTTTGCACTCCAATGTTGATTATAGAACACATGTTACAAATACAATTATAGATTCAGCTTGCAGGTTGATTTATTTAAAAATAAAACACACCCATTTAATATTCGAAAGTGCAAGCAAAAAAAGAAGAAACATTTCACGCGAATTTTCCCCTGAAAAACAAAACCTTGTTTTCATGTTAACTGAAATTCTGTCTTCAAAACCAGGAAGTTTGTTTTTTCCCCCCTTGCGTTCAAATATCAAAGTCATTGATATAATTACTTCCTTTAATTTCCGGTGTCCCTCATCTACATCTGTGACTCTCTAATTAATCCTCATATTTCTTGTTAATTGTTTCTGACAGGAAGTAACACAGCCTCGTTTTGACAGAAACTGTCTTTAATTAAAAAATTGCTGCTCTTTATCAGAGATCTGAAAATGGTATAGGTTGATAAGAATATATGTATTTATGTATATATGTAATTACTGAAGATTACTGAAGATTAATAGAGATAAGACCAACATTATGAGAATTAACACAGTTGGCAATAACCAAATAAAACTAGGAGAAATACCTCTATTAGATATACCTCCTCTTCTTCTTCTTTCCTTCCTCATCTGCCTTTCAGCGTCGAGGGGTTATATAATTTGCGGTCTTTTGCTCTTCTGTTCGCCTCTGCTGCTGTTATGTTTCCTAGTGCTTCTAATATTCCATCGATCCATCTTTTTCGTGGTCGACCCTTGGGTCTGTTGTTCTCACAACGTTTGTTGAAGGCTCGTTGTGTTGTGTTTTGTTCTTTCTGCCTTGTCACGTGGCCGAACCATTTTATCTGTTGTTTCCTTATATATTCTATGGCTGGGGCTATTCCTAGCTTTTTTCTCAGTTCTTCATTTCTGATCTTATCTCTCAGACTGTTTCCTGTCATTCGTCTAACACATTTCATCTCTGTAGAGGTTATTTTACTTATTGTTCTTGCATCTAGAGTCCAGGTCTGGCATTGGTAGCACAACGTTGGAATGAAGATTGTATTGTATAGTGCTCGTTTTGCCTCCAGAGTTATTTCCTTGTTGGATAATAGTGGTGATAACTGTCCGATGATTTGACAAGCTTTGTTGCATCTTGATTCTATCTCTGCTGTTTGGGAATTGTCGTTTGTTATTAGACTTCCTAGGTATTTGAATTCCTCTACTTGTTTTAGTTGTCTGCCTTCTATAGTTATTAGATGTACAATCTTACATATATCTGGGCAGTAATATAGATAAAGAGGGAGGAACAGAAAATTATACCAAAATAAGGATATCAAAAGCAAGAGGAGCTTTCATTGCACTGGGAAACATATGGAAATTCAAAGAAATTAGGTTAAATACAAAAATAAAAATTTTCAACTCAAATGTTAAGGCGGTCCTATTATATTGCTGTTGCTGTGAAACATGGAGAACAACAAAATTGACAATCACGAAGATACAGACTTTCATTAATGGATGCTTACGCAGAATAAAAGGATGGAAATGGCAGGACAAAATCACTAACATAGAATTATGGAAATGTACCAGTCAAATACCAGTGGATAAAGAGATACAGCGAAGAAAATGGCTCTGGATATAACACACACTTGAAGCCAACTGAGAGTATTACACAACATGCCCTTTTTTGGAATCCCCAGGGGAAAAGACAAAGAGGAAGACCAAGGATTCCTTGGAAGACAGATAGAAGCAGAGATGAAGATGATGGGGAAGACATGGAATGATCTTAAAAGAATGGCAAAAAAAACAGAACGACTTGGAAAGTGTTTGTTGAAGACCTATGCTCCACTGGGAGCTAAAAAGGTATAAGAAGAGATATGTGTAATTATGAATAAATACAATTATGTATTTTATGAATTTATGTATTTATGAATGCTTGCATTTATGTATAAATGTATTTGTGCATTTATGTATTCATGAATATATGTATTTATGTATTTATGAATATATGTATTTATGTATTTATGAATGTATGTATTTATGGATATGTGTATTTATGAATAAATGTATTTATGAATATATGTATATATGTATTATGAATGTATGTATTTATGAATATATGCATTATGAATTTATGAATGTATGTATTTATGAATGTATTTATGAATGTATGTATTATGAATTTATGAATGTATGTATTTATGAATGTATTTATGAATGTATTTATGAATGTATGTATTTATGAATATATGCATTATGAATTTATGAATGTATGTATTTATGAATATATGCATTATGAATTAATGAATGTATGTATTTATGAATGTATGTATTATGAATTTATGAATGTATGTATTTATGAATTTATTTATGAATGTATGTATTTATGAATATATGCATTATGAATTTATGAATGTATGTATTTATGAATGTATTTATGAATGTATTTATGAATGTATGTATTTATGAATGTATCTATTTATGAATGTATGTATTTATTAATGTATGTATTTATGAATGTATGTATTTATGAATGTATGTATTTATGAGATGAGATTTCAGGAACGTTCGGTTTATAGACTGATGACAACATTCAGTCGTTGTATCAGTCGAGGGAGAGTGGATGGTTGAGTATATAGAAGTCTCTCATTTTTCATTTAAGTTGGATTCTAGCTAGAAATCAATCAAACAATCAATTAATCAGTCAATTAATTAATTAATCAATAAAACAAAGGACTTTAGATCTCTGTTTTAGATCATAGATAACGGTCAATGTCTTCCCAATCACCCCCACTTTAACTATTATTGATTATATTCTGCGACACTATAAAACGGTAGATCACATTGTTTTTTAGAATAGTGTCAAATGTAATGTCACGTTGTGGTTTAGGATAGTGTCAAACTTAATGTCACGTTGTGGAATAGGACATTGTCAAATGTTATGTCACGTTGTGGTATAGGACAATGTAAAATGTAATGCTACGTTGTGGTGTAGTATAGTGTCAAATGTAATATCACGTTGTTGTGCATGATAGTGTCAAATGTAATGTCACGTTGTTGTATAGACAATGTAAAATGTAATGCCACGTTGTGGTGTAGGATAGTGTCAAATGCAATGTCACGTTGTGGTTTAGGACAGCGTCAAATGTAATGTCACGTTGTGGTGTAGGACAGTGTAGAATATACTGTCACGTTGTGGTATATAATAGTGTCAAATGTAATGTCACGTTGTGGTATAGGACAGTTTAGAATATACTGTCACGTTGTGGTATAGGATAGTGTCAAATACAATGTCACGTTGTGCTTTATGACAGTGTAAAATTTAATGTCACGTTGTGGTATAGGATAGTGTCAAATGTAATGTCACGTTGTGGTATAGGACAGTGTAAAATGTAATGCCACGTTGTGGTATAGGATAGTGTCATATGTAATGTCACTTTGTGGTATGGTATAGGACAGTGTCAAATTTATTGTCACGTTGTGGTATAGGATAGTGTGAAATGTAATGTCACGTTGTGGTATAGTAGAGTGTCAAATGTAATGCCACGTTGTGGTGTAGGATAGTGTCAAATGTAATGTCACGTTGTGGTATAGGACAGTTTAGAATATACTGTCACGTTGTGGTATAGGATAGTGTCAAATACAATGTCACGTTGTGCTTTATGACAGTGTAAAATTTAATGTCACGTTGTGGTATAGGATAGTGTCAAATGTAATGTCACGTTGTGGTATAGGACAGTGTAAAATGTAATGCCACGTTGTGGTATAGGATAGTGTCATATGTAATGTCACTTTGTGGTATGGTATAGGACAGTGTCAAATTTATTGTCACGTTGTGGTATAGGATAGTGTGAAATGTAATGTCACGTTGTGGTATAGTAGAGTGTCAAATGTAATGCCACGTTGTGGTGTAGGATAGTGTCAAATATAATGTAACGTTGTGGGTTAGGACAGTGTCAAATGTAATGTCACGTTGTGGGATGGGATAGTATCTAATGTAATGTCACGTTGTGGTACAACACAGTGTCAAATGTATTGCCACGTTGTGGTGTAGAATATTATGAAATATAATGTCACGTTATGGTATAGGACAGTATAACATGTAGTGTCACGTTGTGGTTTAGGACAGTATTAAATATAATGTCACGTTGTGGTATAGGACATGATGAAATATGATTTTCACGTTGTGGTACAGGACAGTATGAAATATAATGTCACGTTGTGGTATAGGACAGACTCAAATGTAATGTCCTGTTGTGGTATAGGACAGTAAGAAATATAATGTCATGCTATGGTATAGAACATTATCAAATGTAATGTCACGTTGTGGTATAGGAAAGTATGAAATATAATGTCACGTTATGGTATAGAACATTATCAAATGCAATGTC
This sequence comes from Megaustenia siamemsis, assembly GCA_032433765.1. NCBI lineage: Eukaryota > Metazoa > Mollusca > Gastropoda > Stylommatophora > Ariophantidae > Megaustenia > Megaustenia siamemsis. Next base: position 48,528,214 of record JAVIAB010000091.1, on the reverse strand, counting down.
ACGTTATGGTATAGGTAAAAAAGTAAAGTACCCCCGTCACGCCAAGTGGCGTATAGGGAAATATGGTGTTAGTGACACTATATTTTACAGACCTTCAGCACATGATTTTTGGGGTAATGTGGTCAGTATTACGCCCGTGCTGCTTTACTTTCCCAGAAAAAAATCCGGTACCCATTTAAGGCTTGGTGAACCCGGAAGCCGTCGGTTGGGATCGAACCCTACCCCTTGTCCGTAGTAGTCCAGTTCACTAACCACTGAGCTATCGCGGCTCCCGTTATGGTATAGGACAGTATGAAATATAGTGTCACTATAAGAATGCACGTAAATGTTACATTTGTTAAACTTGAATTCCGTTCACCAGGCAACCACTAAAGGACGAATTTCGCCATTAGATTTTGAAAGGGCGTTAATTGGTCGTAGAAAAGTTACGCTCTTTGCGAAAGAGAAGTGATATTTGTTTTAAAAGGTCTCGGGTTGCCTTCGCACTGGAGCATACTTACCAGGCCAGTCAAGGAAACCTCTAGAGGCACCAGGAAGAGATGGAGTAATTTATAGGTATTTCCGGTTACTGAATTCTGGCGCAAATAGAGTCGCTATGACTATGAGTCGCTACCCGCTTTTAGGTCTGGTGATGAAAATCGCCTTTATAATATACAAAATATTGAATTATCGATCTATCGAAAAGAGTTAATATCAGCCTCACTGGAAGACAGAAATTTAATCATTTTCGTCTCCTTAATTCTTTTTCTGATAAACAAAAATACACACACAAATGACGCAACACTTTCGTCTGTTCCTCGGTTAAAGATTTCATAGAAAAGTTGTCACGTTTAGCTGGTGCCCAAATTTCATTCGTTGTTGCAGGATTCTCATTTTCATTTTCATAATAATATTTTTAAATTAACCGGGTGGTCGAACCGATAAAAACAGACCTTCTACAACCAATGAGGGCGCACGTTCGATCCAGGATAGTCAATCCTTTATCAAAATTATTAGCTGCCGTTGTATCCAAAAGGGAGGAATTATTTTTCTCCGGCTTGGTATAGAACCGTTGATCAGAGGTTTAACAAGCCACTATCGTAAAAACGATTTTGTTAATGAAACGTAGACCTGATACAGAATGTGTAAATTAGCAGGAGATAATAGTGATGACGATGGTCATATGTTGGACATGTGACGAGAAGAGATAATAACCGAATAGCAAAGCAAGCCCTCATGTGGGAAGCAACAGGTAAGAGGAAAAGAGGAAGACCCAGTGAGAGACACTGAGAAGAACATTGGTGAGAGAGACAAGAGCAGCAGGTATCGGCTCCCTCAATGAGATAGAGCTGCTTGCACAGAACAGAGACAAATGGTGAGATTTTATAAAATATCTTTAAAAGAATTAAAAACTGCTAGAATAAAATTCAGATAGGAGATGGAGTATCTTGGTTTACGCCCTATGGGTCGGCTACGGCTCGAAAGGTCAATAGATAAAGAAAAAAAAATAAATCTAGCGTTAAGTGTACTCTTTACGCTGCTTGTATTCTCTAGTTCTCATAGGATCCATAACTTAGCTTGATGCCATACCATGGAAAACAGTCAACAACAGAACTGATACGATGCATTGTAGATAGAAAATTGTGGAAGAACATGATCGCCTACGCCAACCGGTATGGCACATGATGATTATGATGAACAATTAATTTTGAAATATACAAAAATTATTCATCATCATCATCACAAAACTAGTACAGAACATTTATTAGATACAAATATTAAGATGATTTTATCAATCATAATTTTTTGGCCATGTAATGAGAAGAGAACAACTGGAATATATTGTAACAATTGGAAACATTGAGGGACGAAGAGATAGAGGGAAGCAAAAAGAAAACAAAAAACAGACAGCTTAAGAGAATGGCTCTGGCAGTAGGTCAACAACAGAAATGATAAATAGCTGCTGAGATCGAAAATTATGGAGAGACATGATCACCTACGCCAGTAGGCCCGGTACTTGATGATGATGATGATTAAGAAGATTAAACTATGATACTGAAACAAAAATGACACTCAAAACCTGCAATCAATATCTCATCACCATCACGTACCGGGCCTGCTGGCGTAGGTGATCATGTCTTTCCACAACTTTCGATCTCGACAGTTATTTATCATTCCTGTTGTTGACCTTCTGCCAAGCCATTCTCGTAAGCTGTCTGGTATTTTTTCTCATTGCTTCCCTCTATCTCTTCGTCCCTCAATATTTCCAGTTGTTACAATATATTCCTGCTGTTCCCTTCTCATTACATGGCCAAAAAATGATAATTGTTTCTTCCTAATATTGAAAATTAGCTCTCTTTTTGCTTTGGCCTCTTTCATAACATTTTCATTACTCTTCTTAACTGTTCATGGTATTCTCAACATTCTTTTGTAAAGCCACATCTCTACAGACTCCTGTGATTTTCTTGTCTGTTGTCCTATTGTCCATGATTCACATCCACATGTTAAGACTGGCTCTACATAACATTTAAGAACTATTTTTCTTGTTTCTAATGTCAAAAATGGATTGCATAGTATTTTCCTCTAATCAATAAATCAATATTTAGGTAGAAGGAATGAACCTGAAGAGAGATCAAGAAAATAACTGGTTTGGACATGCCATAACGAGTGCCAGAGAGTGCGAGCCAAATAATTTTAACAGCAGCAAAATGATATTCTCAGATTTCTTCTTCATTACATGCTGCCTCGCCATCGAAAGTTGGCTACCATGGAGCGCCATTCCGCTCTGTCTTTTGTTTTGATGGTGAATTTTGTTATAGGTTGACTTGTCCATTTTTTGATGTAACCCGTCCAGGTTAATCTTGGTCTGCCTCTGCCTCTTTTGCTTTGTATTTCCCCTTCCAAAATTACTTTTAGTATGCTGCTGTGTCTTTTAACATGCCCCAAAATTCTCATTTGTCTTTTTCGATTTGTGTTTAGCATTTCTCTTTTCATTATTAGTTATTTTGGAACTTCATCGTTTGTTTTCTTTTCTTTCTATCCAATTCTACCTATTCTATATATCTACATCTCACACCTTCAATTGTATGTTCTGTTTTCTTGTCTAATGTCCATGTTTCTGCACCATACAGGAGATTTGAGAAGACATAACAATTGTTGTTATTGTTACCTTATGGCCATCAGTGTTGAGTGAAATGGAATGTTCTGGTTTGTTTAGTACGCCCTCAGTCTCACCGTGGGAGCCGAGATAGCTCAGTGGTTAGTGAACTGGACTACAAATGACAAGGGGTAGGGTTCGATTCCAACCGAAGGCTTCCGGGTGCACCCAGCCTTTAATGGGTACCGGATTTTTTGTGTGGGAAAATGAAGCGGCACGGGCGTAATACCGACCACATTACCACAAAAATCATGTGCCGAAGGTCTGTAAAATTTATGGTCACTAACACCATATTCCCTATACGCCACTTGGCATGACGGGGGTACTTTCCTTTTTTTCTTTCGGTCTCACCGTGGTATATGTTATAACATTTATCTATCGTCACAATCTAATTACATAAAAATGACACATCTGTAGAGACACTTCCCATAGCTATGGTACATTACTCAGAATTAAGGTCTAATTACATAAAAATGACACATCTGTTGAGACACTCCCCATAGCTATGGTACATTACTCAGAATTAAGGATCTTGTTTTGGGAATCTAGAACCCAGAATCCAGATCATCATGTAATGTGATTAGTTAATTATATTGAGTTCAGGGATAATTACATTAGGTAACACATTATAACATTATATAATGTAATAATTATATTATGGAGTAGATCACAGTGAACATAGAAAAGGCAAACAAATTACTTTGTGAAATATATGTTTTTAATGCAAAGTTTTTTTATTTACAATATCATTTTTGTGGAATTCTATCTATCTATCAATTTACCTTTCGAACCGTGGCCGGTCCTTATAGAGCCTAAACCCAGACACTCTTTCTCTTTTTCTAAATTTCCTCTCTAGCAGTCTCAATCCTTGCAAAGATCTTTTATCACATCTAGCCATTTCTCTCTGTTCTGTGCAATCATCTCGATCTCATTGAAGGTGTCGATTCCTGCTGCCTTTTCCTCTCTGATCAATGTTCTTCTCAGTGTTTCTCTGGGTCGGCCTCTTTTCCTCCTACCTGTTGTTTCCCACTTGATGGCTTGCTTTGCTATTCGGTTATTATCTCTCCTCATCAGTTGTGGAATAAAAAAAATTAGTGCACATCAGAAATAGGTCATAGAGGATGGCATTGTGAACGGAACGAAACCAAACTTGGTGCACAATATGTCCAGATCAGGAATACACAATATGTCCAGATCAGGAATACACAATATGTCCAGATCAGGAATACACAATATGTCCAGATCAGGAATACACAATATGTCTAGATCAGGAATACACAATATGTCTAGATCAGGAATACACAATATGTCCAGATCAGGAATACACAATATGTCCAGATAAGGACTACACTATATGTCTAGATCAGGAATACACAATATGTCTAGATCAGGAATACACAATATGTCCAGATCAGGAATACACAATATGTCTAGATCAGGAATACACAATATGTCTAGATCAGGAATACACAATATGTCTAGATCAGGAATACACAATATGTCCAGAATACACAATATGTCCAGAATACACAATAAGTCCAGAATATACAATATATCCGGAATACACAATATTTCCAGAATACACAATATGTCCAGAATACACAATAAGTCCAGAATATACAATATATCCGGAATACACAATATTTCCAGAATACACAATATGTCCAGATCAGGAATACACAATATTTCCAGAATACACAATATTTCCAGAATACTCAATATGTTCAGAATATACAATATATCCGGAATACACAATATGTCCAGAATACAGAATATATGTCCAGAATACACAATATGTCCAGAATACACAATATGTCCAGAATACAGCGAATATTCAATAACAGAGCGTGTACACTTTGATGTTTGTGAAAATATCACATCAGATATTTAAAAAAAAAATAAGGACTCAGCCTTAATAGTAAAAAGACAAATGTAAGGGTAGCCACAAAGAAAAATACTTCACTGTAATGCACAATAAAGACTGGAGGAATATTAAAACAGGTAAATTAATTTAAATATCTGGGAACAATATTAACCTCCAATGGTAGATGCAGAATGGCTCAGACTTTTAAAAAAATGAGGAAGATACTGTGCAATCCATTTTGACAATAGAAACAAGAAAAAGAGTTCTTAAATGCTGTGTAGAGCCAGTCTTAACATATGGATGTGAATCGTGGACAACAGGACTACAGACAAGAAAGTCACTGGAGGTTGTAGAAATGTGGTTTTACAGAAGAATGTTGAGAATACCATGGACATATAAGAAGAGTAATGAACATGTTCTGAAAGAGGACAAAGCAAAAAGAGAGCGAATTTTCAATATTCGGAAGAAACAATCATCATTATTTGGCCATGTAATGAGAAGAGAACAGCAGGAATATATTGTAACAACTGGGAAAATTGAGGGACGAACAGATACGGGAAGCAAAGAGAAAATATACCAGACAGCTTAAGAGAATGGCTTTGGGAGAAGGTCAACAACAGAAATGATAGATAACTGTCAAGATCGAAAGTTGTGGAGAGGCATGATGACCTAAGCCAGCAGGCCCGGTACTTAATGATGATGATATCATCATCATCATTATCATGTGCCATACATGTTGGCGTAGGTGATCATGTCCCTTCACAATCTTCTATCTACAGTGCATCACATCAGTTCTGTTGTTCAATGTTTTCCATGCCATGACACCAAGCTATCCAGTATTTTCTCTCTTTGTCGTCCGCGATCTCTCTTTCCTTTTATTTTGCCAGTTGTAACCAAGTATTCCAACTTTCCTCTTCTCATGATGTGCCCGATAAATGTTGATTGCTTCTTTCTGATGTTTTTTAAGAGCTCCCTTTTTGTGTTGGCCTCTTTGAGAACTTCCTCATTGGTCTTTTTAGCTGTCCAGGGAACTTTCAACATTCTTCTGAGAAATCCCACCTCTGTGGCCTCTAATCGTCTTTTCATTTGTTTGTCTACTGTCCATGATTCGCTTCCATATGTCAGAATTGGTTCTATATAGCAGCGATGAACTCTCTTTCTCATTTTTATTGACATAGATTTGTTGCATAAGATATTTTTCATTTTCTGAAATGCTATTTTGGCCTGAGCTATTCTGCTTTTTATTTCTGTGGTGCATCTGCCATCTGATGTTATTATTGTGCCCAAGTATTTGAAACGTTGCACTTGTTTCAGATTTGTCTCGTTTATTTTTATGCTGCATGATGGTGGTGATTGTTTCGATGATGATATATACCAACATACTCCTCAATCTCTCATAATCTCTCTATACTCTCACAACCACTATCTAAATCTTCCTCCCATATGCTCTGTAATCTCTCTCAACCTTTATCTTAGTCTTTCTCATAATTGCTCTATATCTCTCAACTTCTCCATAAGTCTCTCACAACCGCATTGTATCTTTCTCAACATCTCCTCCATTCTCGCTCATAAACTCCTTATACCTCTCTGAACCTCTCCCTCAATATCTCTCTATGTTTATCTCAAGCTCTCCTTCAATCACTCTCATAGTTTCTCTCTACATCTCTCTTAACATTTTCCTCAATCTCTGATAATCTCACTCTGTCTTCTCTACACCTCCATCAAGCTCTCTCAAAATCTCTATATATCTCTCGCGAAACGAGCCTTCACTTTTTCTCTCATATTCTCTCTTTATCTCCTCAACCACTCCTCCAAGCTCTCTCATAATCTCTCTATATCTCTCTCAACATATTCTCAGTCTCTCTTATGATCTCTATATATCTCTCAACGTCTCCCTCAAACTCTACTAATCTCTCTATCTCTCTCAACATATTCTCAGTCTCTCTTATGATCTCTATACATCTCTCAACGTCTCCCTCAATCTCTACTAATCTCCCTCAACATCATACTCAGTCTCTCTTATGATCTCTATATCTCTCTCAACGTCTCCCTCAATCTCTACTAATCTCTCTATATCTCTCAACATTTCCCTCGGCCTCTCTTGTGATCTCTGTATATCTCCCCTAACGTTTCCCCTAACGTCTCCCCTAACGTCTCCCTCAATCTCTACTAATCTCTCTATATCTCTCAACATTTCCCTCTGCCTCTCTTATGATCTCTGTATATCTCCCCTAATGTCTCCCCTAACGTCTCCCCCAATCTCTACTAACCTCTCTATATCTCTCTCAACCTTTCATACACACAGACACACACTCTCTCTCTTATCAATTCCAACTCGCCTGCTCACATTAGTTTGTCTACTCCCATATCATCCCATAAACGTAACACAGATTTGTCTTGCTCAATTATTCTTAAACAAAATCAATGATTAACTGAAAGATGACACGTCGTCAGCTCCCACTTGGCCAAGACTAGCTCGTGAGTTGCTGGGTATAAACGTCAGATGGAGAATGACGACCACATGCTCATCGGACTACTTCATGCCTATAGGGAGAAACAAAGAACGACAATAGTATGTCAACAAATCTCGATTTATACATATTTTAAAATAGACATATTTCCAGATGGTGTGGTCAGCATTACATCACGCCGTCTTTCTCTACCGGAAAAAAAAATTATCAGGTGCCAATTGATCCTAGCTGAATGTGGAAGTCGATCTATTTTTAACATGAATCCCACCTCCTCATCATTATTTAGTGCTGTCTCAGCATCGAAGGTTGGCTACCATGGAGCGCCATTCCGCTCTGTCTCTTGCTTTTATGGTGCAGGTTCTCATAGACTGACGTGTCCATCTTTAGATTTTACCCGTCCATGTTAGTCTTCTCCCGTGTGTTACCGGGGCCTCATTATGTGGGAAGTAAAGAATAGTGACACTGTGACCTTCTAGGCATGTCGTAAGAGGCGACTAAGGAGATTGATCGATGGCTTGACAAGCTGTCATTGTAAAAAGCATTGTTATGGAGACAGAACCATAGATTTTAGAAGCAGTGATCACTGCAATATGTGCCATTTTGGCACGCAAGGTTTCTGTTTTTGAGATTGTGGTTCTGCCCTATGTGCCGTCTTCGGCTCGAAAGGACAATAGATAGATAGATGTTAGTCTTGGTCTGTCTCTGCCTTTTTTACCCTGTATTTTCCCTTTCAAGATTACTTTTAGTAGGTTGCTGTGTCTTTTAACACGCCCCAAAAATGTCATTTGTCTATTTCGAATTGTGTTTAGTAGTTCTCTTTTGATTTTTATTTTGTTTTAAAAGTCCATCATCTGCTTTCTTTTCTTTCCATCCAATTTTTAATATTCTTCTATAAATCCACGTTTCAAAGGCTTCAATTTTCGTCTCCGTTTTTGTGTCTAATGTCCCTGTTACTGCTCCATAAAAACTGGATAAAGCAGATAATAACTCTACTGCGGCTTCTGATGGGAGTAATCTAAGACCCTTAACTCTGTTCTAAATGATTTAGTATAAGCGTAAAAACAACAGACATAATTTTTTAAAATGACTATCAAGTACAACTGGTCGCAAACTACGAATAATCACTGCACGAGACTGCAACGGAATAAATCGAAATTAGAATCGACATATTTCTTATTTTATGAAAACAAAACAAGAAAATTACAACATTAAAAAAATCCACGCAAAAGCGGCGAAAGCATCATAGCAGGGAGTCTGGCATGTTGACGCTCCGTTTACATAAATCATTGCAGCAATGACGTCGTTACAATAGGATATGCATCATGTCTACAGATCCATCCATTAACAAGCACGCAAATCAGTAACTGAAGATGCGAATATTTTGCTTGAGAACATTGACCAAGAAGGAACTCGAGCATCGAGTGTGGTGTATTGCCAGTGTAATGTTATTTCCCATATTTTTGTTTCTAATTGGGGCCTACATTGGGGGTAGTGTGGCCAGAGCTACGCCAGTACTTTTCCTCTTTCTCCCCCTCCCCCGATAAAGAGGGATAAACATACAGTTTCTAATGAAATCTCTGTGAAACAAATGTGGATGGGGCTCGACTGCTTGTCTGCACCAGGCAGGTCCACTAAGTGATGATCTAACCGGTGCGCTAACGCAGCCATTTTGTATGAAAGGTCAAATTTTTTCATATCTAAAGCACCATGTTATGTAGAGGGGAACAGCGATAGCTCAGTGGTTAGTGAACTGGACTATAAAGGACAAGGGATAGGGTTCGATCCCAACCAACGGCTTCCGGGTTCACGCAGCCTTAAATGGGTACCGGATTTTGTTCTGAGAAAGTAAAGCGGCACGGGTGTAATACCTACCACATTACCCCAAAAATCATGTGCTGAAGGTCTGTAAAATTTATGGTCACTTACACCATATTCCCTATACGCCACTTGGCGTGACGGGGGCTCTTTACTTTTACTTTTCTTATGTTATGTAGACTTATTTCTGACAGCGAATCATGGACAGCAGACTTTATAATTAGAAAACGGTTAGAAGACGCTGAGATGGGATTTCACAGAATCTTCTTCTTATTTTCTCTTTTCATTGATACCTAAAAGGTGTCGTGGTTTATATCATTTGTCGTTCTTGAGCTGCTCGAATTGTCTGAATTAGTGATTTTCCTTTGTTGTTACATGTCTCTGTCACTGCATCTATCCATCTTATTCGCACAAACTATAAGAATAAAGTGATTTCACAGAATAAGTATTCCCTGGGCAGCTAAAAAAGACCAACTGGACATTTCTGAAGAGGTCAATACAAAAAGGGAGTTCTTTAAAAAACCAGAACGAAACAATAAATCATTTCCAGGGGGGAGTGTTATATCCACGTTTCCATGAGCATTTCTGCAGAGTATTAGAATTTATCAGTATCGATCACTGGGCAAGTGATATTGAGAAATATTGACGTCGTAGATGGAAAGGTGGAGCATCTGTGGCTGTGTGGTTAATGTGCTCACCTCCTGACCAGAAGGGTGCGGGTTCGATCCCCATGAGTGGCGAATTTTTTTCGGACTGACAAGGCTTTGAGTGTCACCCAGCCTCTAAAAATGGATACCGGAGATTTTTCTGGGAAATAAAGGCGGTCTGGCGTGATACCGACCACATCACCCAAAAATGTGCCGTGGTCATAGAAAAATATGGTCACTAACACCATATTCCCCATACGCCTAGCAAGGCAGGGGAGTGACCCTTTACTTTTACTTTTTAGATGGAGTTAAGAGTTGGGTAAAGGGTAGAATCTATTGGGTAAAAAAGTAAAGAGCCCCCGCCACGCCAATGTGGCGTATAGGGAATATGGTGTTAGTGACAATAATTTTTACAGACCTTCGGCACATGATTTTTGGGGTAATGTTAATTAGTGCTGTATGAATAATGAATTAATTTTATTATAAACTTTGGAAGATTTGGCGAGTCATGTGGATGGTGTTGTGTAAATATAGAGATAAGTCAGCATATGAGTGATGTTATATGATAAACTATTACTGGGGTTTGTCTCTTTTTTGGCTATCAAACAGACAATACAGCTTAGTATAATATGGCTACTAAAGGTCTCCATACTCTTGTTCTTGTTTGTGACATGCGCCCCTTGTTTGTTCGTATTACCATATTAGAGCCCACTCGTGTTGTAGTATGGTGTATAGTTGTTAATGATGCTCGAATGTAACGTGGTATGGGTGGGGTGGGGTTTATTGATTAGATCGGCTAATGAGAAATCTATCTGGTAAACTAACGCGATGTCTTCCTGTGGCTAATAGACAGTACAAGGGACATGACAACTAACAATGCATGATGGAATGACAGAAGCTGGCAGGTCCTGGCGAGAGTTGTCGTCACTGCTTGCTCCAACCTGGATTTGGGTGGAGATCTCTTGCGGGTGCCGTATGCTCCGATCGGTTCAGGGGATTCAGAAGAAAGAATGATGTAGTTAGTTTCTATTGTGTGTGTGTATGTGTTCGTGCGTGTGTGTGTTTCTGTTTCTGATGAAAGCTACATTTATGGGTAGAACATTATAGTTGTGTTTTGTTCCCCTATTTAGTAAAGCATTATTGTCCAAAAAGGAAAGAACTCTAGAAATAAAATGGGCACTATACAATACAATCTTCATCCCACCGTTGTTCTACCAATGCCAGTCCTGGACACTAGATGCAAGAACAATAAGAAAAATAACCTCTACAGAGATGAAATGTGTTAGACGAATGACAGGAAACAGGCTGAGAGGCAAGATAGAAAAAAATGTAGAACTGAGAAAAAATATAGAAATAACTCCCGCCATAGAATAAATAAAGAAACAACAGATAAAATGGTTTGCCCACGAAAAGGCAGAGTGATGAAAACTCAACACAACGAGCCCTCAATAAACATTGCGAGAACACTAGACCCAAGAGCCGACCACGAAAAAGATGGATTGAGGGAATATTAGAAGCACTCGGAAACATAACAACAGCAGAGGCGAATAGAACAGCGAAAGACCGCAAATTATATCTCCCCTCGATGCTGAAAGGCAAATAGGGAAGGAAAGAAGAAGAAGATATAGTAAAGCTGTTACTTAGCACTGTTTTCAACTCGTTCCCCGAAACACAATTTGCTGTTATCTCTTTCAGTACGGAAGCTTGTTATCGGTGGAAGGGGAGAGTTTTGAGAGAGAAAAGTGTACATGGTGTTAGAAATGGCATTATACATGTTTATATTTATCTAACACATAACACATTATATATCCATTTTTAGATAATTGAACCGCTCAATATGGCGGATAGGCGGCAGGAAGTCTTAAAGGCTGTGCTTGAAAAGTTTTCCTTGTTGCAGTTTCCTCATATTTCCGGAGCTACTGAGTTAAGTGCTCTGTGCACACCGTGAGCTGTGCGTTTCATCCGTTTTGATCATGTTTCGATATTCCGATTGCTTACGATGAATGATGTTACCGTATTACGGGGAACAGATGGATGTGATCACTTTTTTGTGCGGTTTCGTCTTATGTTTTTGGCGATGCTGAGACTGCTATGATGTGAACTGCAGCTACCTTTCTTTGTTTGTGATATGAGATATTAGGAAGATTCCACTGGCACGGGTTGTTGAGCAATTATGGATTTTAATTCGTTTGCAGTGATACCGGGGCCTTCCATAAGAGTAACTAATACCGAGATGATACAGGACATACACAAAGAATACAGTTTGATGACGTTTTGCACAAACCAATTTGAGAGTGACGCACTCTGTCGCTAAACGTACGGGACCTCAATTTCATGACGCACAGTGCGTCAAAATGTACGGAAAGAGTCTGGAAAGAGAAAGATATCGTATGAGAGCACAATGTAGAACAGCTACATTAGCGGAATATTCAATATGGCAACCTACTACCCTGATGACCATACGTACCGTTTGGAGCCGGAGGGTCAATTTTTTAATACTTCCGGAATGTCCAGGTGTTTTCTTGAAAGTGGCAAGTGTGTCCAGTTGTCAGGAAGCACAACGTATCAATATTTTACTGAGTCTATTAGTAAAACGTCGCTTACATTTCACATACAGTGTGGCTACCGGGGTCCTAATATCGATCAGGTTAGAGAGGTATTGGAGTCACTTGTCACGTCCGTGTGGCTACCTTGGCTTCACCACGATCATGGAAGAAAAGAGTGGTGGTAGTAGTTGTGGTAGAGTAGTAGTAGTGGTGGTAGTTGTAGTAGTGGTAAAGTAGTAGTAGTGGTTATAGTAGTAGTGGTTATAGTAGTAGTGGTTATAGTAGTAGTGGTTATAGTAGTAGTGGTTATAGTAGTAGTAGTGATTATAGTAGTAGTAGTGGTTATAGTAGTAGTAGTAATGGTAGTAGTAATGGTTATAGTAGTAGTTATTGTAGTACAAATATAGTAGTAGTGGTTACAGCAGAAGTAGTAGTAATGTAGTATTTGTGGTTATAGCAGAATTAGTAGAAATAATGTAGCAGAGGTAGTAGCTATAGTAGTAGTAGTAATGTAGTATAGTGGTTATAGTAGCAGTAGTAATTGTAATAGTAGTGGCCATAGTAGTAGTAGTAGTAGTAGAAATGTTGTAGTAGCAGTGACTGTAGTAGTAGTGGTTATAGTATATATATATATATATATATATATATGGCCCTTTTCGTCTTGTCAGACGGTCTAGTGGAGGCTATTGCGTATTTTTTTGAGGTATTGTTTTTGCCGAACAGCTTCTCTCGTGGCTAATTCTACCAATGTTTGACAAACACGCGGTCACATAATGAACAGGTCAGGCTCGCTGGTCCACAGGGTTTACCATCCTTTTTCATGAGTCTCTTCTCTTCCAAGTCCTGTCTTAGCACATTCTCAAATGTTGTTATACCGTTCCTTATACGTGCTCTCCATGATGTGCGATCACTTGCCAGATGTTGCCAGTCGTTTTCACAGATGGAGAAGTCTTTCAGAGATGATTTGCAGATATCTCTATATCGTAGTTTAGGTCTGCCGATTTGTCGTTTTCCGTGTTTTAGCTCGCCATATAGTATTTGCCTAGGAATGCGTTTTTCTTCCATCCGTTGGACATGCCCCAGCCATCTTAGCCTTCGACTTCTGAGCATCGACATGATTGTTAGGGTCTTAGCACGTTGCAGGACAGTTAAGTTGGTTATTTTGTCCTGCCATTTGATGTGCATTATTTTGCGGAGACATCGCATGTGGAAGATATTTAGTCTTTTTTCCTGGTTTGAGTATGTTGTCCAGGTTTCGGATCCATATAGTAGTGTGCTAAGCACACAAGTTTGATATATTAGGAGTTTAGTCTTTCGAGTTAGTTTCGTGTTGTTCCATGCCCTTTTTGTGAGTTTTCCGAAGGTCGTAGCTGCCTTACCAATTCGACAGTTTATTTCTTCATCAAGAGAGATGGTTTGCGTAACTGTGGATCCAAGATATGTAAATTTCTGTACTGATTCTAGTGGGCAATTGGTGCTTTCTTCCTCATTTCACTTTGCCTACTCTGCCTGGGCACAGGATATGGAGATAGTGCTTTACCCAGTCGCACTATCCCCCTCTCGACTTCGTTTCAAGGATTTCCGAAGGAGGGACAAAGTCCATACGTTCGGAATTGAAAGAAGGTGCAGGGGATGCCAGAAAGACGGTTAACATCGTCTACTGCCTTAATGGTAGTAGTAATGGTACTAGCAGTAGTTGTAGTGGTAACGGTATTAGTAGTGGTTACAGCAATAGTAATGTAGTAGTAGTGGTTTTAGTAGTAGTAGTAATACAGTAGCAGTAGTAATACAGTAGCAGTGGTTATAGTAGTAGTAGCGGTGGTAGTAGTAATGTAGTAGTAGCAGTTATGGTAGTAGTATTAGTGGTAGTAGTAATAATGTAGTAGTAATGGTAATAGTAGTAGCAGTAATAGTAGTAAAGTAGTTGTAGTAACGTAGCAGTAGTGGTTATAGTAGTAGTAGTAGTAGTAGTAGTAGTAGTAGTAATAATAGTAGAGAAGATTCAGGAATGGGCTAACATCGGTTAAAACAAGGCAACCTGGCAGATTGCAATAGTGACCATGTACTAGTAGTTGGAAAGATAAGAATAAAACTGCGGAAGGCACAGAAATCACAAGAAATATAAAATTAGAACTAGATATGCTTAGATTAGATAGACAGATGAGTGATAAGTACATCACGATAGCACAAAATAGATATAATGCTATTGAGAAAATACAGGACATCCAGGAGCAGTGGGAAATGCTCAAATAATCGATTCAACAAACATCAAAAGAAGTAATACCAGTGACTAAAAGAATCAACAAAAAGAAATGGATGACACAAGAAATATTACAACTAATGGACGAAAGAAGAAAACATAAGAAAGAATAACTGACATACAAAATATTGCACAAAGAGATCCAAAACAAGTGCAGTGAAGCAAAGGAAGGATGGTTAAAACAGAAATGTGAAGAAATGGAAAAACAACAAAAGAAAGACTCAAAATTTATGCACAATCAGTTAAATGAATTAACTGGAAGAAAAGAAGTCAAAGTTTCAGGATGCGTGAAATATAAGGAAGGAAATATAATAATGGGACAGGAGAAGACAATGGAATGATGGACAGAATATATCAGTCAACTCTATGATGATGAAAGACCAGAATTAAACAATTCAAATGAAAACACAGGACCACCAATAATGCAGAGTGAAGTGGAGGATGCAATTCAACACATGAAAAGAGGCAAAGCTCCAGGTCCTGACAATATAACAATAGAAGAGATGAATGCATTAGGAGAGCTGGGAGTACAAGTCATAACAAAATTACTCAATGACATATATAACACTGGACACATACCCGAAGATCTACTAAAATCTATCTTTGTAGCCATACCGAAGAAGTCAGGCGCCACTGATTGTGAAGACCATCGCACTATTTGTCTCATGAGCCATATAACGAAAATATTACTAAGAATAATCATGAGACGTGTAAGGAAAAAAATAAAACCAGAAATAAGTGAGGAACAATGTGGATTTGTGGAAGGAAAGGGCACCAATAATGCAATATACATCTTAAGAACATTGGTAGAAAGATCTATAGAGGCAAAGATCTATATATGTGCTTTATAGACTACACGAAAGCATTCGACAAGGTAAAGCATGTGAAATAATCAATATGCTGGAGAAATTAAACATTGATGGCAAGGATCTGCGAATCATAAAAAAAACATGTACTGGCAACAAACAGCAGCTACACGAATTAACAACCAAACAGGACAATTCCAATACATAAAAGAAGGAGTCAGACAAGGCTGTTCTGTCACCGGATTTGTTTTCACTTTACAGCGAATATATTATGAGATCAATAGTAGACAACAAAGGAATTGCCGCGTTACTTTCCCCACAATAACTCCGGTACCGATTAAATATGCGTGGACCCCCAAATATTGATTTTCTTTCTTTCTTTCTTTTTCTTTCTTTCTTTCTTTCTTTCTTTCTTTCTTTCTTTCTTTCTTTCTTTCTTTCTTTCTTTCTTTCTTTCTTTCTTTCTTTCTTTCTTTCATTCTTTCTTTCTTTCTTTCCTTCTTTCTTTCTTTCTTTTTTTCTGTTTAGCTACAAATTAACATACTATTCTTCAAGCTTTCGCAGACTCCTTGTGATGGCAGCGCGGACCCCTGGTTACTCCGGACCACAGTTTGAGAAACGCTTTTTTTACACCATTATTAATTTACTATGTGGCGTTAATTTTTTTTTTTAATCTGCGTTTTTTAAAATCACACTATTTGAGATAGAATGATAACTGTGTCGCTGTTTTTCTTTCTCGATGTTATTACTTTGACTATGTTATTATCTGTGGTACGAACTCTTGAAGCAATATATTGAGTTTCTACCCACTTGTTTCTGTGGTACGAACTCTTGAAGCAATATATTGAGTTTCTACCCACTTGTTTCTGTGGTACGTACTCTTGTAGCAATATACTGAGTTTCTACCCACTTGTTTCTGTGGTACAAACTCTTGTAGCAATATACTGAGTTTCTACCCACTTGTTTCTGTGGTACAAACTCTTGTAGCAATATACTGAGTTTCTATCCACTTGTTTCTGTGGTACGAACTCTTGTAGCAATATACTGAGTTTCTACCCACTTGTTTCTGTGGTACGTACTCTTGTAGCAATATATTGAGTTTCTACCCACTTGTTTCTGTGGTACGTACTCTTGTAGCAATATACTGAGTTTCTACCCACTTGTTTCTGTGGTACGAACTCTTGAAGCAATATATTGAGTTTCTACCCACTTGTTTCTGTGGTACGAACTCTTGAAGCAATATATTGAGTTTCTACCCACTTGTTTCTGTGGTACGAACTCTTGAAGCAATATATTGAGTTTCTACCCACTTGTTTCTGTGGTACGAACTCTTGAAGCAATATATTGAGTTTCTACCCACTTGTTTCTGTGGTACGTACTCTTGTAGCAATATACTGAGTTTCTACCCACTTGTTTCTGTGGTACAAACTCTTGTAGCAATATACTGAGTTTCTACCCACTTGTTTCTGTGGTACAAACTCTTGTAGCAATATACTGAGTTTCTATCCACTTGTTTCTGTGGTACGAACTCTTGTAGCAATATACTGAGTTTCTACCCACTTGTTTCTGTGGTACGTACTCTTGTAGCAATATACTGAGTTTCTACCCACTTGTTTCTGTGGTACGTACTCTTGTAGCAATATACTGAGTTTCTACCCACTTGTTTCTGTGGTACAAACTCTTGTATCAATATACTGAGTTTCTACCCACTTGTTTCTGTGGTACAAACTCTTGTATCAATATACTGAGTTTCTACCCACTTGTTTCTGTGGTACAAACTCTTGTATCAATATACTGAGTTTCTACCCACTTGTTTCTGTGGTACAAACTCTTGTATCAATATACTGAGTTTCTACCCACTTGTTTCTGTGGTACAAACTCTTGTATCAATATACTGAGTTTCTACCCACTTGTTTCTGTGGTACAAACTCTTGTAGTAATATTATAACTGGAAAAAACGAGGGACGAAGAGATCGAGGGAAACAAAGAGAAAAGGTAACAGACTGCTTTAGAGAATGACTTGGCAGAAGGTCAACAACAGAAATGATAAATAACTGTCGAGATCGAAAGTTGTGGAGAGACATGATCACCTACGCCAGCAGGCATGGTACTTGATGATGATAATATAAATGTGAAAAAAGGCTTGGCATATTATGATTTTCTCTTGTTACAGGTTATAATATAACTCTGGTAAGCTCGTATTTGCAGGGGGGGGGGGGGGGGGTGGGGGGGACACACACTGCCCATCGATCTTGTGAAATTGAGTGGCTTCGCGATTTATGTACAAAGTAGACACAATGTGTGCTGATCTTAACTTCAATGTCAGTCGAGACCAGGAAAAGAGGATTAAGAAGAAGGGAAAATGCGCACGCATATTGAAATCAAAAAGAAATTATATTGTCAAAATCCGCGATTCACCAAATCAACTCTGAAGAAAGATGTTTCAATATGAACAGATAACTATGTTGAAATCTGAAATTGTTTCCTAAAATTAGCTGTCATTAAAATAGTTTTCTTTTGTTAATGCACACACTCATAATTTGATATTGATATTGCTGAAAGCATGTTAATGTAATAATGATAACCGTATTTTAATTATTAAAAAAGCTGTCACTGCACACAAAAAAAGAAGTTACAAAAATATTGAGTTTGCTCAAAGAATTATTTAATATTTCTATCAATGTTTTTAGTGACATTTAATAAATTAACAAAGCTGACACTTTGGGGTTAGGGGTGAAATTAAAATATTGCAGGGGAGAAAATCGTAGGATGGAATCATTTATTGCTCTATCTTCATCCCTTTCATTGAATTATTATCTCCATTTCATTTCGATGAATCTACCGCTTCTACAACTTATTCGTGTGTTGTGAGCTTTTATAAGCAGATACTGAGTTTCTACCCATTTGTTTCTGTGGTACGAACTCTTGTAGCAATATACTGAGTTTCTACCCATTTGTTTCTATGGTACCTATCTATCTATCTTTCGTTCGCTCAAAGTATTGTCTATATCTGCAATGTCGTTTCCTGTATGAATTTTACTGCCTTTTGTAATTTTTGCAGTGGCCCATATAGTTTTGTCTGTAGTGTTGTATCTATGGGCCAATGGATTTTCCTCAGTCTACTATATTCAGTGCAGTCTTGAAGTATGTGTTCAGCAGTCTGGGGTGCCTGTCCACATGTACAAGTAGTTGATGTGCCGATCTTGAATTTTGTATACATGTGACTATGGAGTCGATTGTGTCCTGTTCTTAGGAGTATAATGATAACTTGTTCATATCTATTCATATTATGAAAGGCATCCTGATTTGGGGCTTGTGGTCCTCTGATTGATTTGATTATCTGTTTCTTATGATGGTATGTAACCGGTGTATCTAGTTGTGTGCATGTTGAACCTTCCTTTGCCAACTGATCTGCTTTCTCATTTCCTGGTATTCCACAGTGAGATGGGATCCACTGCAGGGCAACCCTGTGGTGCTTACAGAGTTCAGTCAATAAGGTCTGCAGATGTGGTAATTTTCTGGATTGTAGTGCCTGGAGTACTGATCTTGCATCTGTCAAAAACACTACAGGCTGTGGGCTAAGATTACTGTTCAGCAGTTTTTCTATTGCCAACTTTATTGCTTGTATTTCTGCATCATAATTGTGACAATATTTCCCTGTTGCTATTTTATTCATATCCCTAGTGTTATTTGGGTACTCTATATATGCACCTGCTCCCCCATTCTTTACTGCATTCTGTGCTGATCCATCTGTGTACACACGGATCCATAGGTCTTGTGGGTATTCTTCATCCAGGAAACTGAGAGTTATTGTTTTTCGCTGTAGACTATTCTGTTCCTCTTTGTCAACTATTCCTTTCACTTCTGTCCGTATTTGAACTGATAATCCTGATTCATCTGTCCAGGGAGTCTGTTCTGGTATGGGCAGTAGGGGGTTAACAACTCTTGGCATGTCTGGTGTTTGTCTACTAATACGCTTGGCTTGGTGGATAAAACTGCTTCTCTTAAGTCGTCCCAATGCAAGATTTTGGAATCGGTCCTTCATTGGGTGTCTCGGCATGCATACACATTTTTCTGCCTGTATCAGCACCTTTGTGTCTCTCCGTTCTCTCAGTGCTGGTATCCTCCACAATTTCTCCATCTCCAATATTGGTGTTGATTTCATTGCTCCTGTGATGACCTTAAGTGCCTGGTTTTGTACTTTATCCAGTTCTTGCAATGTGGTGTTTGATGCTGAGCACCATGCGGATGATCCATATTCTAAATGTGGGCGTATATTCTGTTGGTAAACTTTACTGAGTATTTTCCCACTCGCACCCCATGTGGTTCCACACAGCTTTCTTAGAATAGCCAATTTCCTCCTTGCTTTTTGGGTTGCCTTATTTATCTTCTGTTTCCAAGATAGTTTGTTATCAAATGTAACTCCGAGATATGTAGCTTGTATGTCTTCTTTCACAGGCTCATTGTTTAAGTAGATGGCTCCTGCTTTTTGTTTTGGGGAGAGTGTGAAAAGTGTAGTACTGCATTTGTCTGTATTGATGCTGATACACCATCTATTTGTCCATGAATTCAGTGCATCCATAGCTCTTTGTAGCAATTTGGAGGCCACTGTTGCATACTCCTCTATGCACCACATTACCAAGTCATCTGCATACATTGCCACTTTGATGCCATGTGGTAGTTCAGTAACTTGGTCATTGATGTAGATCAGAAAAAGTGTTGGAGATAATACCCATCCCTGTGGAACGCCCTGGCGCTATAAGACCTTTTTACTCTTAAGACCATCCAGTTGCACTCAGGCTCTCCTGTTATGCAGGTATGCTTTGACCCATTTGTACATCCTGTCATTTACTCCATAATTTATCAGTTTCTTCAAAAGCCCTTCCTTCCATACCTTATCAAATGCTTTCTTTAGGTCTATCCATGCTGCTAGTACCAGTTTCTTTTCTTGAAACGAACTCTTGTAGCAATATACTGCGTTTCTACCCACTTGTTTCTGTGGTTCGAGATCCATTTGTTGCACGTCGGTTTTTTTTTTTTTTTTTTTGTGTATGAAGATTTGTTGTTTATGCCGTTGTCCTGGCGGTTATGCCTGGTATTTAGCGAGGCACGATACGGATTAACCTTAGGTCAACTTTTCCACTTTAATTTATACCCCATTTGCCACCCAGTTGTGAAAATGACAATCACTTCTGTTAAATATATTATATATGAAGACATATAATTAATCACAGTGCTTTATATAGTCATGATGAAAAGATTAAAAAATAGGAATGTTTACATCTTTACGTCGGCGAGGGAAAACACAAAATCAATATGACGTTGCGGCTCAGTAGGTCATCTGCAGGAACAGTAGGCAACACACATATACATACATATGTAAATAAAAAAAATTGAAACTAGAAAGCAACTCGATTTTGAAATATATGAAAAAGAAAATAATATTTAAAAAAATGGAATTATAATGTAATTAACTTTTAAAATTATTTTCTTGTAAAGATAGTATATTAGATATATAAGGTGCTATATAGAGCCAATTCTGACCTATGGAAGCAAATCATAGACAGTAAACAAAGAAATGAAAAGACTATTAGAGGCCACAGAGATGGGATTTCTCAGAAGAAGGTTGAAGGTTCCCTGGACAACTAAAAAGACCAATGAGGAAATTCTCAAAGAGGCCAATACAAAAAGGGAGCTCATAAAAAAACATCAGAAAGAAACAATCAACATTTTTCGGGCACATCATGGGAAGAGAAAAGTTGGAATACTTGGTTGCAACTGGAAAAATGCAGGAAAAGAGAGATCGCGAACAACAAAGAGAGAAGATACTGGATAGATTGGTGTCATGACGTGGAACACAGTGAACAACAGAATCGATACGATGTACGGTGGATAGAAGATTGTGGAAAGACATGATCGCCTACGCCAACCGGTATGACACATAATAATGAAGTTCAGATATTTCACAAACATGTTGTTTTGCTATGTAGTATGTATATGTGTGTGTGTGTGCGTGTGTGTGTGTGTGTGTGCGTGTGTGGTCCATTGTTCCTGCTGAAGGCCAACTGGCCCTCAACCTCTATTTGATTTTTCTGCCCCTCATCTACGTAAAGCTATACCCATACCACCACTTTTTCGTTTTACCCTTTACTCTGTACCCTTTAGCCTTTACCCTTTACTCTTTACTCTTTACTCTTTGCCCTTTTCCCTTTACCCTTTACTCTGTACCCTTTACCCTTTACTCTTTACCCTTTACTCTTTAGTCTTTACACTTTACTGTTTAAACTTTACTCTTTACTCTTTACCCTTTACATAAGCCTCATACATAAGCCAGACATAAGCCTCATATCTGCATGATTTCCCCCCTGCTCTCTAGTCAAAGTGACAAAGCCATAAAATTAGCACTTCACTGTGGCCATCGTTTGATTCGTTGGCGGCACTACATGATGATTCTACATCCTTGCCTCAATAACGCCCACGTTTGCTCTGGACATATCGCGTTGTGCGCTGGCTGCTGTTTTTAACCACAGATCTGTGAAATCTGATACTTTCAATGCAGCACGTCCAATTTTAGCAGACATGTTGAATTGATGCTTGCCAAGTCTGGTCACAAACTGTTATAGATATCTCTTAAAACGTGATTGCTGAAGGGTTAGTCTGGAATGATTTCACAAGGCTTTCTCAAATGGATATATATGTCATCATCATCATCTAGTACCATGTCTGCTGGCGTAGGTGGTCATGTCCGTCTACATATTTCGATCTCGACAGTTATTTATCATTTCTGTTATTGACTTTCTGCCAAACCATTCTCTTAATTAAGCTGTCTGGCATCTTTTCTCTTTGCTTCCCTGTATCTATTCGTTCCTCAATTTTTTTTTCTTCAGAATATATCGCCATAATATATTCCAGCTGTTCTCTTCTCATTACATGGCCAAAAAATGATGATTGTTTCTTCCTAATATTGGATATCAGTTCTCATTTTGCTTTGGCCTCTTTCACAACGTTTTCATTACTCTTATTACCTGTCCATGGTATTCTCAAATTTCTTCTGTAAAACCACAAATTTCTACAGCCTCCAGTGATTTTCCTGTCTGTTGTTCTATTGTCCATGATTTGCATCCATATGCTAAGACTGGCTCTAACATTTAAGAACTCTTTTTCTTGTTTCTATTGTCAAAAATGGATTGCACAGTATCTTTTAATATATCAAAACATGTGAATGAATGTAAATATCTGGGGACAATGTTAACCTGGGATGGTAGATGTACAACAGAATTGAGATGTAGAATGGTCCAGGCAAGAGCAGTTTAAAAAAAAAATAAGGAAGATACTGTGCAATCCATATACGTATATACAGAAGTAAAGAGCCCCCGTCACGCCAAGTGGCGTATAGGGAATATGGTGTTAGTGACCATAAATTGTACAGTCCTTCAGCACATGATTTTTGGGATAATGTGGTCGGTATGACGCCCGTGCCCCTTTACTTTCCTAGAAAAAATCCGATACCCATTTAATGTTGGGTGAACCAGGAGCCGTCAGTTGAGATCGAACCCTACCCCTTTTCCTTTGTAGTCCAGTTCACTAACCACTGAGCTATCGCAAATCGCTATATATATATATATGTATTAATGAGAGCCCCCGTCACACCAAATGGCGTATAGGGAATATGGTATTTGACGTAATGTGGTCGGTATTACGGCCGTGCCGCTTTACTTTCCCAGAAAAAAACTCCGGTACCTATTTAAGGCTGGGTGAACCCGGAAGCTGTCGGTTGGGATCTATATGTATATATCATACTTTCGAACCGAAGACACGTCTAGTGTAGAAATTCCAAAATTCGGTGTGGCAGGCGGTCTTTGCTGTCCTGTATCAGACCTTGCACAGGGCTCGCATGTGTGGCAGGCGGTCTTTGCTGTCCTGTATCAGACCTTGCACAGGGCTCGCATGTGTGGCAGGCGGTCTTTGCTGTCCTGTATCAGACCTTGCACAGGGCTCGCATGTGTGGCAGGCGGTCTTTGCTGTCCTGTATCAGACCTTGCACAGGGCTCGCATGTGTGGCAGGCGGTCTTTGCTGTCCTGTATCAGACCTTGCACAGGGCTCGCATGTGTGGCAGGCGGTCTTTGCTGTCCTGTATCAGACCTTGCACAGGGCTCGCATGTGTGGCAGGCGGTCTTTGCTGTCCTGTATCAGACCTTGCACAGGGCTCGCATTAAATCTCGCGATGGATCCCTTTTCTGGGCGAGTTGCCCAAACTCTGTGTGGGTGTTTATGCTTGCAGCTGATGCCGCTTGCCTAAGAGTTTTCTTTTTTTTATTGATTCCCTAGGGCTGCCCTTTTTTTTCTTTCCATGTATTCTCTAGTTCTCATTTGAGGGGACACACATACACACACACGTATACACACGCATACACACATACACACATACACATACACACATACATATACACACAAACACATACACATATACACACATACACGCATACACACATTCACACACACACGTATACACACACATACACACATACACACACACACTCACACACATATACACATATACACACATACACATACACACAAACACACTCACATACACACATACACATACACACACACTCACACACACATACACACACTCACACTCACACACATTAATTCTTTCCTTCAACACATACACACACATACACACACACACACTCACACACAAACATTAATTCTTTCCTTCAACCCATACACACACACACTCACTCACATACACACACACACTCACACACACATACACATATACACACACACACTCACATACACACATACACATACACACACACACTCACACACACACACACACACTCACACGCATTAATTCTTTCCTTCAGCACACACACACACACACATACACACTCATACACACACACACTCACACACAAACATTAATTCTTTCCTTCAACCCATACACACACACACACACTCACTCACATACACACACATACACACACACTCACACACACATTAATTCTTTCCTTCAACACATACATACACACACACACATACACATACACACACACACTCATACACACACACACACATTCACACACAAACATTAATTCTTTCCTTCAACCCATACACACACACACACATACACACACACACATACACACACACTCATTGATTCTTTCCTTCCTCATGCTCCTCTCAGCCTTGAGAGGAGCTACACTTTGACGTCCTTTACTCCTCTATTAGTCTCTGCTGCTGTTAAGTTTCCCTTCTAATATTCCATCAATCCATCTTTTGCTCTTCTGTTGACCTCTCCTGCTGTTAAGTTTCCCTTCTAATATTCCATCAATCCATCTTTTGCTCTTCTGTTGACCTCTCCTGCTGTTAAGTTTCCCTTCTAATATTCCATCAATCCATCTTTTGCTCTTCTGTTGACCTCTCCTGCTGTTAAGTTTCCCTTCTAATATTCCATCAATCCATCTTTTGCTCATCTGTTGACCTCTCCTGCTGTTAAGTTTCCCTTCTAATATTCCATCAATCCATCTTTTGCTCTTCTGTTGACCTCTCCTGCTGTTAAGTTTCCCTTCTAATATTCCATCAATCCATCTTTTGCTCTTCTGTTGACCTCTCCTGCTGTTATGTTTCCTAGTGTTTCTAATATTCCATCAATCCATCTTTTGCTCTTCTGTTGACCTCTCCTGCTGTTAAGTTTCCCTTCTAATATTCCATCAATCCATCTTTTGCTCTTCTGTTGACCTCTCCTGCTGTTATGTTTCCTAGTGTTTCTAATATTCCATCAATCCATCTTTTGCTCTTCTGTTGACCTCTCCTGCTGTTATGTTTCCTAGTGTTTCTAATATTCCATCAATCCATCTTTTGCTCTTCAGTTGATCTCTCCTGCTGTTATGTTTCCTAGTGTTTCTAATATTCCATCAATCCATCTTTTGCTCTTCTGTTGACTTCTCCTGCTGTTATGTTTCCTAGTGTTTCTAATATTCCATCGATCCGTCTTTTTTTTCAGGGTCGACCCTTGCATCTGGTGTTCTCGCAACGTTTATTAAAGTCTCGTTATGTTGTAAGTTTTCTCTTATCACGTGGCCAAACCCTTTCATCCGGTATTTCTTTACGTTTTCAATGACGGGAATTATTACTGGCTGTTTTCGCAGCTCTTCTATTTTTATTTCATTTCACAGGCTTTGTCACACACACGCATATATATATATATATATATATATATATATATATATATATATATATATATATATATATATATCCTTCAGAATAATTGTTTTTCTTGTCTCATTATTTTGTAAGGCAATTACAAATAATTCTGGTGGAAAAAAATAATGTTAAGATAATTTTTTTGTATATCGTTTTTTTTTAGTTCTCGGGACTCCATTTTTCAACATTGATCACTGCGCAAGTAATCGATCTGTGATTGTGTACGAGCATTTGACGTGTGCTGAGAACGCTTATTAAAGAACTGAGGTGGAAAGTTCTCGTTTTTGTGTCACGTTCACAGAACAGAACAAGGCTTAGGGCACGTATAACAATGATTGTATAACATTAAGAGCTGTGAAGAAAAAATAGCGGAGATAATAATAAAGTTAACATTTCAACGTTGTAACATATGAGGAGGACGGTAGAGTGAGGTGAGAGAGGAGAAAAGGTAGGAAAGTGTGTGTGTGTGTGAGAGAGAGAGAGAGAGAGAGAGAGAAAGAAAGAGAGAGACAGAGAAAGAGTTATAAAGATTGACGTGAGCGGAAATTGTGTAGTGACAAAAAGTTTAAGGAGTTAGATAAATATAATGAGGAAAGAGATCGCAGGTTGAGAACAAAAATTGTTGCTCCTTTTCGACAGAGTACATCAGAAGACCACTATCATTGAGTGTCGTCTCCGCATCGAGGGTTGGCTGCCGTGGAGCGTCATTCCGTCCTGGTCTCTTGCTTTGATGGTGCAGGTTGACACTTGTCCATCTGTTGATGTTACTCGTCCATTTTAGTCTTGGTCTGCCACATTTACCTTATATTTTCCCCTCCAAGATTACTTTTAGTAGGCTGTTGTGTCTTTTAACATGCCACAGAAA
>JAVIAB010000091.1:47789088-47894088 GCA_032433765.1 Megaustenia siamemsis | reverse complement strand
GACAACCACCCCTGGTCTCAGCAGCGAGGCCCGGCTTGAAACGTCAGATACTCATAGACGGGAAAAAAAAAAAAACATGAGTACCTCCGAAGACGGAGTTATCTGCCTGTGCGGCGAGGGACCCCTGTGCATACGGCTGCCAGGGAAAAATGGATTAACACGAAAAATTCAGTTCCTAGTCTCTAGGGACTTCGTCAGAGTTGAAAGCTGGGGAACGCAACAACAACAACAACAACAACAACAACAACAACAACAACAAACGTCAACTGTTATAGCCTTTGTCTTACCCGCTGGTTTAGAAAAGATCCGGCCTGCGAGGGTGACGAACAGCGCAACTCTTCATCATTTCAACTCAAGACTAGAGCAAAGTACATTTACGTCACCAATCGATCATGTTCGTCACCACAGCTTCGGCACCTAATGTGCTGCCTCTTGTTGTAAATTAGCATTATACTTATTGTAACTATTCATAATTGTGATTCCTAGACCCTTGCTGTCTATGTTTATGATTATTATTGTAACTATTAATAATTGTGATTCCTAGATCCTTGCTGTCTATGTTTATGATTATTATTGTAACTATTCATATTTGAGGTTCCTAGATCCTTACTGTCTATGTTTATGATTATTATTGTAACTATTAATAATTGTGATTCCTAGATCCTTGCTGTCTATGTTTATGATTATTATTGTAACTATTAATAATTGTGATTCCTAGATCCTTACTGTCTATGTTTATGATTATTATTGTAACTATTAATAATTGTGATTCCTAGATCCTTGCTGTCTATGTTTATGCTTATTATTGTAACTATTAATAATTGTGATTCCTAGATCATTGCTGTCTATTGAGTTATTTGCGGGTCATCATCATTGCACTCCGAACATGTCCATAGGTGCTCAGATCCCCTCCTCAGCAATTCCCTCAGTGTCCAGCGACTGACGACTCCAGTTCTATGTTGGTTGATAAGTCTTCTTACACGGCCATCAGATTTCTCATTTCTGGCTGTGCCCATCTTAACTCCCATTCCTATCATCCGAAGAAGTGACGTGGATCTGTGTTTGTCGAAGTCCTGTGCTCTTCCCACATCTCGGAGTGCATTGATGATGTCAACGACAGCGCAGCTAGCCAAGCTGTCCGCTCTCTCATTTCCCCGTACTCCCGCATGTCCAGGGACATAGACAAAGGTGACCTTACGTATTTTGGATTTCTGCAACGACTCTACCCATTGAAAGAAATTTGCTGTCTATGTTTATGCTTATTATTGTAACTATTAATGATTGTGATTCCTAGATCCCTGCTGTCTATGTTTATGCTTATTATTGTAACTATTAATAATTGTGATCCCTTGATCCTTGATGTCTATGTTTATGATTATTATTGTAACTATTAATAATTGTGATCCCTAGATCCTTGCTGTCTATGTTTATGCTTATTATTGTAACTATTAATAATTGTGATTCCTAGATCCAATAAATGTGTGCAATTTAAGATTATCAAACAACCAACACGGAGTGTGTTTGTGTGTGTATGCGCGTATGTATGTGTGTATGTATGTATATATGTGTGTGTGTATGTATGTATATATGTGTGTGTATGTATGTATGTATGTATGTATGTATGTATGTATGTATGTATGTATGTATGTATGTATGTATGTATGTATGTATGTATGCCTGCATGCATGCATGTATGTGTGTATGTAAGTATGTATGCATGTATGTATGTGTGTATGTATATATGTAGGTGTGTATGTATGTACATATGTGTATGTGTATTGTGTAATGTGTATGTGTGTATATATGTATGTATTATATGTGTGTGAATATGTGTATGTATGTGTGTATGTATGTGTGTGTTATATGTGTATGTGTGCGTATGCGTGTAAGTATGTATTTGTGTATGTAAGTACGTATGTATGTATGCATATGTGTGTGTATATGTATGTATGTATGTACGTGTGTATGTATGTGTGTATGTTTATGTGCACGAGCGTGAGTATGCATGTGTGTATGTATCTATATATGTATGTATCTGGGTATAAAACGCATGCATCTCCTCTAATTATATCTTCCGCTTACAGGATAGTGTTACATGGTACACTCGCCTCCAACACGCAAGCATCTGCCTTCACAGCCGTTGGTCACATCGATCTTGCTGCAAGTTAAGTAAAGGATCCCTGCCACGCCTTAAGATGAAAGGGAACAATATGGTGTTAATGTCCATGTTATTCAACAATCACAAGCAAATATATGAGAAATGTGATTAGTCTCAAGCCAGGTCATCCTAGAATCAATTTTAAGATGCAGAATATCGAAATAAAATCGGCCTGAAAGAAACAAATAAATCTCAAGAGCTGGGTGGGAATTACACTCGGGCCGCCTGGACTGCATAGGAATGCGATTTTACATCGCTTTTGTGTAATCAAACTGTTTGATCGGTTTATCGATGAGAGAATCAATCGATTTATACCAAAACATCGCATTGTTTTTTTTTTTCTTTTTGGAGTCTAACGTTTTTTTTCCTTTATTTTTGGTTTCAAATGCTTCTTTTTTAAATTTGAAATGATTTTTTAAAATATATTTTGATTTCAGTCACTTCTTTTTTAAATTCAAATATCTCTCTTTTTATTTTTAATCCAAATGTTTCTTCCTTTATTTCACATGCTACTTTTGTTCATTTCATGTTTCTATTTTTTTATTTTAAATGTTTTTTTTAATGTTTCAAATGTTTCCTTTTTAACTGAAAAAAACTACGTCTAGCAGGATTTCATAATCATCAAGTGCCACGCCTCTTAGCGAATATGATCATGCCTCATCACGACTTTCTGTATTTGCCATTTCTGCTAAAATTTACTTCTTCTTCCTTTTAACTCCCTGTCGAGCATTGATCTTCAACAAATATTTTCAAGGACGTTTTTCTTCTTACCATTCTTTTAAGATTATTCCATGTCTTCCCCATCATCTTCATCTCTGCTTCCATCTGTCTTCCCCATCATCTTCATCTCTGCTTCCATCTGTCTTCCCCATCATCTTCATCTCTGCTTCCATCTGTCTTCCCCATCATCTTCATCTCTGCTTCCATCTGTCTTCCCCATCATCTTCATCTCTGCTTCCATCTGTCTTCCCCATCATCTTCATCTCTGCTTCCATCTGTCTTCCCCATCATCTTCATCTCTGCTTCCATCTGTCTTCCCCATCATCTTCATCTCTGCTTCCATCTGTCTTCCCCATCATCTTCATCTCTGCTTCCATCTGTCTTCCCCATCATCTTCATCTCTGCTTCCATCTGTCTTCCCCATCATCTTCATCTCTGCTTCCATCTGTCTTCCCCATCATCTTCATCTCTGCTTCCATCTGTCTTCCCCATCATCTTCATCTCTGCTTCCATCTGTCTTCCCCATCATCTTCATCTCTGCTTCCATCTGTCTTCCCCATCATCTTCATCTCTGCTTCCATCTGTCTTCCCCATCATCTTCATCTCAGCTTCTATCTGTCTTCTCCAAGAATATTTTAGTCTTCTCTTTGTCTTTTTCTTTGTGATTCCAAAAAAAGGGCATGTCTCAGTTGACTTCCACTGTGTGTGTCTTATCCAGCACCATCGTCTTCGCTGTATCTCTTTATCCACTGGTATTTGACTGGTACATTTCCATAATTCTATGTTAGTGATTTTGGCCTGCCATTCCCATCCTTTTATTCTGCGTAAGCATCCATTAATGAAGGCATGTATCTTAAAATTGTAATTTCGGTTAGGATTTTTATTTATGATTTCTCTCTGCGGCAACCACCCCTGGTCTCAGCAGCGAGGCCCGGCTTGAAACGTCAATTACTCATCGACGGAAAAAATATGAGTACCTTCGAAGTCGGAGTTATCTGCCTGTGCAGCGAGGGACCCATGTGCACACGGCTGCCAGAGAAAAATGGATTAACACGAAAAATTCAGTTCCTAGTCTCTAGGGACTTCGTCAGAGGTAAAAGCTGGAGAACGAAAAAATAAAAAAAATTGTAATTTTTTTTGTTCTCCATGTTTCACAGCCATATAATAGGACTGACTCCTGTCTCATTTCTTCACCATTACCATAAATGTTTCATCCCGATGTTGATAATAAGCTGTCTTTACTTATTGTAAATAAAAAAAGTAAGTGGCTTATAAGGAATATGGTGTTAGTGACCATAAATTTTACAGACCTTCATCACATGATTTTTGGGGTAATGTGGTCGGTATTACGCCCGTACCGCTTTACTTTCCCAGAAAAAAAGTCCTGTAGCCATTAAAGCTGTGTGAACCCGGAAGCCGTCGGTTGGGATCGAACCATACCTCTTGTCCTTTGTTTTTAATTATTGTGACCACTTTTTAAAACTCTCTCATTACACATGTTAGTAGCTCTTTTAAAGTAATCATAACATTCTTCTGTATAATTACCTTTCTCATCATTATCGGGTCGCATGTCCTTTGCAGAACTTTGCAATCATTATTGCCTTTCCGAAAGAATCTTTATCTCTAGCAAGATCTCTCACTTGTGTTGTCTTCTGTCGCAGTTAACCGATAGAGCATGGCATCAGATCTCAATAATCATCAACTAGGAGAGAATAAAGCTACTAAATAGTCATACATTTTCATCATCTTCATGTGCCATACTGGTTGGCGTAGGCGATCATGTCCCTCCACAATCTTCTATCTACAGTGCATCGTATCAGTTCTGTCGTTGACTGTTTGCCATGCCATGTTACAAGCTATCTAGTATTTTCTCTCTTTGTCGTCCGCGATCACTCTTTCCTTGTATTTTGCCAGTTGTAACCAAGTATTCCAACTTTCCACTTCTCATGTGCCCGAAAAAATGTTGATTGTTTCTTTCTGATTTTTTTTTTTGGGGAGCTCCCTTTTTGTGTTAGACTTTTTGAGACTTTGAACATACATTTTAAAGAGTAAAATAAATTGCCCCCGCCTGTTGCGGTCTCTAGCCAGATCTCCCACTTCTTCTGTTGTCATGTTCAATGTCTCATAGAAGTCTTGAAACCACTTTCTCCTCCGTCTACCTCTGGTGAGTAGCCTCTGAACCAAATCTTCCATTATTGTTCTTTCCAGCCCACTGCGTCTTATGACCTGGCTATAGTATTTTAATTTCCTCTGTAGAATGTTGTTTATAAGCCAGTTCTTTTCAATGTTTAAATCTTTTAGTATGTCTTCACTGCTCTTTTCCTTTATCAAAGGTATCTTATGAATTTTTCTGTAGCATTTTGTTTCGAGCGAATCGATTTTCTTCCTTGCTGTTTGTGAGAATGTCCTTGTCTCATGATTTTACTTTTTACCTTCCTTAATTATTATTTTCTTAAGCGGTAGACGGTCTACAAGCTGGAATTAGTTGTACACCACATTTCTTTTAGTTTTTAACTTCGTGTCAATGAAATTTTAAATAAAAAAAAAATTCTCTACAACTCGGTCTAACATAAATATTGTATTTAAACAGTCGATCGTCTAAAAAAAAAGGTCGTAGCGACATTGAAGTAGATAAATTACACTCGGTTTTAAAAAAAAAATAACCAATTTCAATTTCCTGCTAAACGATTGGATATTTTTTTTCAGTGATTCTGCTCCCGTGATTGATGAGTTTAAGTGCCTATTTCTATGGAAGATCGATGACAAAGTGTAGGTAACGAGTTAAGTTGATCAGGCAAAATAACCAATGGGAGGTGAATAATTTCCTGTTGCTTGCAATAACCAGAGAGAGCTAGGCATTAGATCTCACGAATCATCAACTTGGAGAGATCAAAGCCGCCAAAAAAGCCACGGGTTTAAAGAGAAAAACCGCGTTTTGAGGGATTCGATTCCAGGACCTTGTACAGAGATCGATGTATTATCTCTACTACCGAGCCCTCCCCATCATCAAGAAAAGAGCATATACCCTAAGTAGAGGAATTCAGTCTCACCTAAAGAGCAGCAATTAGTAAGTTCCTTTCACGCCAATGTCAGCACTCATGGCAGAAATAAACAAATACCCTTACACTACCGGTCGTTGGTCGCACCAATGACGGCACTCATGGCAAAAATAAACAATTACCCATAAACTACCGGTCGTTAGTCGCGCCAATGACGGCACTCATGGCAAAAATAAACAAATACCCATAAACTACCGGTCGTTGGTCGCGCCAAAGACGGCACACAGGGCAGAAATAAACCCATATCCTACCGGTCGTTGGTCGCGCCAAACACGGCACTCAGGGCAGAAATAAACAAATACCCAAATCCTACCGGTCGTTGGTCGAGCCAAAGACGGCACATAGGACAGAAATAAATAATACCCATGTCCTACTTCAAGTGCTGTCAGATTTTATACAATGCCAGTACTTTCTTGCCGCCACAAGTTCTTCTCTTAATCTCCACATTTTTTGTATATAAATTACCCAGAAACACAGGTATTTAAGCAACACCTGGAAATATCCACAACATCATCACCAGGTGCCGTGCAGGTTGACGTAGACGATCATATCTCCACACATTTCTCTGTCCTTCATGCATGTCATAATTTAGGTCAGTGATCTTTTATTACGCCATTTGGATAAACTGTTCAATATTTATTCTCTTGGTTTTCCTCTGCTTTTCTTTCTATTCATTTTCTGACTGTTGTTATATTATTCTCAATGCTATTTTCTCGCATCACATGTCCAATAGGCGTAGTTCGTCTCTTCCGTATGATTTCGATGATACTTCCTGGTTTCTCTAGTTCTCTTTTAACATTCTTTATTTGTAATTTTTACTTAATAATTCATAGCATTCTTCTGATAAGGCACATCCCAGCTCCCTCTAACGTACTGTCCATAATCAACACATAAAACAATCATCATCATCAAGTACCAAGCCTGCTGGCGTGGGTGATCATGTCTCTCCACAGTTACTCTTTCCAGTTTTGGAAATCAGGCCCTCCTTTTAGCATTTGGAACATATTCTTGGCATCATGAAGACAATGTACAGAATGTCCTAAGTATAAATGATTTATAATATATCATAATCAAGTACCATGCCTGCTGGCATAGGTGATCATATCTCTCCACAACTTTTGATCTCGACAGTTATTTATCATTTCTGTTGTTGACCCTCTGCCAAGCCATTCTCTTAAGCTGTTTGGCATCTTTTCTCTTTGCTTCCCTCTATCTCTTCGCCCCTCAATTTTCCCAGTTCATAAAACAATAGGAAGCCAGAATAAGGATTCTACCCATTTACATCGATTCAGGGGTTAAAGCAAAGAAATGCAAAGGAATGCATAAAAATGCGACGCTGCAGTAAAGCTGAATGTGAGGAACAATTAAAAAAAAAATGGTATGTTAGAAGCTTTACGTGATTAGTGGACGACACAGATTAAACGACGTGTCGGGTCCAATAGGCCTTCAGCAGGAACACACACACAAAAACACACACACACACGGATATGTAAGTAAAACTAATAACGAAACATCGATTACATCGATCCAGCTTCTTGCTACTAGCTGGTGTCAAAGAAATCTGCTAACTCAAAACCAAAGATAACTTTCATCATCATCATGTCCCATACCGGGTGGCGATCAAGTCCTTCCACAATTCTCTTTCCACAGTACATCGTATGGTAACTTTACAGTAAGGTTATTATTCATGTACATTAAACCCACGTGATTACATAATAGCCGACCATCGGTCCACAAAGTTGTTCATAGACTCATTTGTTGCCTAGCCTGTATGTAAGTTGTACATCCTTTACATAACTTTGCTATAACCTCACCTGTGTGTCGAGGTATTATACGTCAGTGGTTTGCCACTGCTTTCTGACGGTAAGTGCGGTTCTGAGGACGGCAATCCCATGAATCGCAATTTCTTTAAATCCGTGCGAACAACACAAATATTCTAAGCTACCATGTTTATATAGTTGATATACAGCAAAGGACTTAATAACTCTAGTGGCCGTAGTGGCAGTGAAGGTAGAAGATTTGTCTGATTACTGGCAGCGAAGGTAGAAGATTTGTCTGATTACTGGCAGCGAAGGTAGAAGATTTGTCTGATTACTGGCAGCGAAGGTAGAAGATTTGTCTGATTACTGGCAGCGAAGGTAGAAGATTTGTCTGAATACTGGCAGCGAAGGTAGAAGATTTGTCTGATTACTGGCAGCGAAGGTAGAAGATTTGTCTGATTACTGGCAGCGAAGGTAGAAGATTTGTCTGATTACTGGCAGCGAAGGTAGAAGATATGTCTGATTACTGGCAGCGAAGGTAGAAGATATGTCTGAATACTGGCAGCGAAGGTAGAAGATTTGTCTGATTACTGGCAGTGAAGGTAGTAAATTTGTCTGATTATTGGCAGTGAAGGTAGAATAATTGTCCGATTACTGGCAGCGAAGGTAGTAAATTTGTCTGATTACTGGCAGCGAAGGTAGTAAATTTGTCTGATTACTGGCAGCGAAGGTAGTAAATTTGTCTGATTACTGGCAGCGAAGGTAGTAAATTTGTCTGATTACTGGCAGCAAAGGTAGAAGATTTGTCTGATTACTGACAGCGAAGGTAGAAGATTTGTCTGATTACTGGCAGCGAAGGTAGTAAATTTGTCTGATTACTGGCAGCGAAGGTAGTAAATTTGTCTGATTACTGGCAGCAAAGGTAGAAGATTTGTCTGATTACTGACAGCGAAGGTAGTAAATTTGTCTGATTACTAACCGCGAAGGTAGAAGATTTGTCTGATTACTAGCAGCGAAGGTAGTAGATTTGTCCGATTACTAGCAGCGAAGGTAGTAAATTTGTCCGATTACTAGCAGCGAAGGTAGAAAATTTGTCTGATTACTGGCAGCGAAGGTAGAAGATTTGTCTGATAACCGGCAGCGAAGGTAGAAGATTTGTCTGATTACTGGCAGCGACGTTAGAAGATTTGTCTGATTATAGGGAGCGAAGGTAGAAGATTTGTCGGATTACTGGCAGATAAGGTAGAAGATTTGTCTGATTACTGGCAGCGAAGCTAGTAGATTTGTCTGATTACTGGGAGCGAAGGTAGTAGATTTGTCTGATTACTGGCAGAGAAGGTAGAAGATTTGTCTGATTACTGGCAGCGAAGGTAGTAGATTTGTCTGATTACTGGCAGAGAAGGTAGAAGATTTGTCTGATTACTGGCAGCGAAGGTAGAAGATTTGTCTGATTACTAGCAGCGAAGGTAGAAGATTTGTCTGATTACTGGCAGCGAAGGTAGTAGATTTGTCTGATTACTGGCAGCGAAGGTAGACGATTTGTCTGATTACAGGGAGCGAAGGTAGAAGATTTGTCTGATTACTGGCAGCGAAGGTAGAAGATTTGTCTGATTACTGGGAGCGAAGGTAGAAGATGTGTCTGATTACTGGCAGCGAAGGTAGAAGATGTGTCTGATTACTAGCAGCGAAGGTTGAAGATTTGTCTGATTACTGGCAGCGAAGGTAGAAGATTTGTCTGATTACTGGCAGCGAAGGTAGAAGATTTGTCTGATTACTAGGAGCGAAGGTAGAAGATTTGTCTGATTACTGGCAGCGAAGGTAGAAGATATGTCTGATTACTGGCAGCGAAGGTAGAAGATTTGTCTGATTACTGGTAGCGAAGGTAGAAGATTTGTCTGATTACTGGGAGCGAAGGTAGAAGATTTGTCTGATTACTGGCAGCGAAGGTAGAAGATTTGTCTGATTACTGGGAGCGAAGGTAGAAGATTTGTCTGATTACTGGCAGCGAAATTAGAAGATATGTCTGATTACTGGCAGCGAAGGTAGAAGATTTGTCTGATTACTGGCAGCGAAGGTAGAAGATTTGTCTGATTACTCGCTGCGAAGGTAGAAGATTTGTCTGATTACTGGAAGCGAAGGTAGTAGATTTGTCTGATTACTGGCAGCGAAGGTAGAAGATTTGTCTGATTACTGGCAGCGAAGGTAGAAGATTTGTCTGATTACTGGCAGCGAAGGTAGAAGATTTGTCTGATTATTGGCAGCGATGGTAGTAGATTTGTCTGATTACTGGCATTGTAGGTAGTAGATTTGTCTGATTACTGGCAGCGAAGGTAGACGATTTGTCTGATTACAGGGAGCGAAGATAGAAGATTTGTCTGATTACTGGTAGCGAAGGAAGAAGATATGTCTGATTACTGGCAGCGAAGGTAGAAGATTTGTCTGATTACTGGAAGCGAAGGTAGAAGATTTGTCTGATTACTGGCAGCGAAGGTAGAAGATTTGTCTGATTACTGGCAGCGAAGGTAGAAGATATGTCTGATTACTGGCAGCGAAGGTAGAAGATTTGTCTGATTACTGGTAGCGAAGGTAGAAGATTTGTCTGATTACTGGGAGCGAAGGTAGAAGATTTGTCTGATTACTGGCAGCGAAGGTAGAAGATTTGTCTGATTACGGGAGCGAAGGTAGAAGATGTGTCTGATTACTGGCAGCGAAGGTAGAAGATGTATCTGATTACTAGCAGCGAAGGTTGAAGATTTGTCTGATTACTGGCAGCGAAGGTAGAAGATTTGTCTGATTACTGGCAGCGAAGGTAGAAGATTTGTCTGATTACTGGCAGCGACGTTAGAAGATTTGTCTGATTACAGGGAGCGAAGGTAGAAGATTTTTCGGATTACTGGCAGATAAGGTAGAAGATTTGTCTGATTACTGGCAGCGAAGGTAGTAGATTTGTCTGATTACTGGGAGCGAAGGTAGTAGATTTGTCTGATTACTGGCAGAGAAGGTAGAAGATTTGTCTGATTACTGGCAGCGAAGGTAGTAGATTTGTCTGATTACTGGCAGAGAAGGTAGAAGATTTGTCTGATTACTGGCAGCGAAGGTAGAAGATTTGTCTGATTACTAGCAGCGAAGGTAGAAGATTTGTCTGATTACTGGCAGCGAAGGTAGTAGATTTGTCTGATTACTGGCAGCGAAGGTAGAAGATTTGTCTGATTACTGGCAACGAAGGTAGAAGATTTGTCTGATTACTGGCAGCGAAGGTAGAAGATTTGTCTGATTACTGGCAGCGAAGGTAGAAGATTTGTCTGATTACTGGCAGCGAAGGTAGAAGATATGTCTGATTACTGGCAGCGAAGGTAGAAGATTTGTCTGATTACTGGCAGTGAAGGTAGTAAATTTGTCTGATTATTGGCAGTGAAGGTAGAATAATTGTCCGATTACTGGCAGCGAAGGTAGTAAATTTGTCTGATTACTGGCAGCGAAGGTAGTAAATTTGTCTGATTACTGGCAGCGAAGGTAGTAAATTTGTCTGATTACTGGCAGCGAAGGTAGTAAATTTGTCTGATTACTGGCATCAAAGGTAGAAGATTTGTCTGATTACTGACAGCGAAGGTAGAAGATTTGTCTGATTACTGGCAGCGAAGGTAGTAAATTTGTCTGATTACTGGCAGCGAAGGTAGAAGATGTGTCTGATTACTGGCAGCGAAGGTAGAAGATGTATCTGATTACTAGCAGCGAAGGTTGAAGATTTGTCTGATTACTGGGAGCGAAGGTAGAAGATTTGTCTGATTACTGGCAGCGAAGGTAGAAGATTTGTCTGATTACTAGGAGCGAAGGTAGAAGATTTGTCTGATTACTGGCAGCGAAGGTAGTAGATTTGTCCGATTACTAGAAGCGAAGGTAGTAGATTTGTCCGATTACTAGCAGCGAAGGTAGAAAATTTGTCTGATTACTGGCAGCGAAGGTAGAAGATTTGTCTGATTACTGGCAGCGAAGGTAGAAGATTTGTCTGATTACTCGCAGCGAAGGTAGAAGATTTGT
This sequence comes from Megaustenia siamemsis, assembly GCA_032433765.1. NCBI lineage: Eukaryota > Metazoa > Mollusca > Gastropoda > Stylommatophora > Ariophantidae > Megaustenia > Megaustenia siamemsis. The sequence goes on along the minus strand of JAVIAB010000091.1, from coordinate 47,882,353 downwards.
CTGATTACAGGGAGCGAAGGTAGAAGATTTGTCGGATTACTGGCAGATAAGGTAGAAGATTTGTCTGATTACTGGCAGCGAAGGTAGTAGATTTGTCTGATTACTGGGAGCGAAGGTAGTAGATTTGTCTGATTACTGGCAGAGAAGGTAGAAGATTTGTCTGATTACGGGCAGCGAAGGTAGTAGATTTGTCTGATTACTGGCAGAGAAGGTAGAAGATTTGTCTGATTACTGGCAGCGAAGGTAGAAGATTTGTCTGATTACTAGCAGCGAAGGTAGAAGATTTGTCTGATTACTGGCAGCGAAGGTAGTAGATTTGTCTGATTACTGGCAGCGAAGGTAGACGATTTGTCTGATTACAGGGAGCGAAGGTAGAAGATTTGTCTGATTACTGGCAGCGAAGGTAGAAGATTTGTCTGATTACTGGGAGCGAAGGTAGAAGATTTGTCTGATTACTGGAAGCGAAGGTAGTAGATTTGTCTGATTACTGGTATCGAAGGTAGAAGATTTGTCTGATTACTGGCAGCGAAGGTAGAAGATTTGTCTGATTACTGGTAGCGAAGGTAGAAGATTTGTCTGATTACTGGTAGCGAAGGTAGAAGATTTGTCTGATTACTGGTAGCGAAGGTAGAAGATATGTCCGATTACTGGCAGCGAAGGTAGAAGATTTGTCTGATTACTGGAAGCGAAGGTAGAAGATTTGTCTGATTATTGGCTGCGAAGGTAGAATATTTGTCTGATTACTGGCAGCGAAGGTAGAAGATATGTCTGATTACTGGCAGCGAAGGTAGAAGATTTGTCTGATTACTGGTAGCGAAGGTAGAAGATTTGTCTGATTACTGGGAGCGAAGGTAGAAGATTTGTCTGATTACTGGCAGCGAAGGTAGAAGATTTGTCTGATTACTGGGAGCGAAGGTAGAAGATGTGTCTGATTACTGGCAGCGAAGGTAGAAGATGTATCTGATTACTAGCAGCGAAGGTTGAAGATTTGTCTGATTACTGGCAGCGAAGGTAGAAGATTTGTCTGATTACTGGCAGCGAAGGTAGAAGATTTGTCTGATTACTAGGAGCGAAGGTAGAAGATTTGTCTGATTACTGGCAGCGAAGGTAGTAGATTTGTCCGATTACTAGCAGCGAAGGTAGTAGATTTGTCCGATTACTAGCAGCGAAGGTAGAAAATTTGTCTGATTACTGGCAGCGAAGGTAGAAGATTTGTCTGATTACTGGCAGCGAAGGTAGAAGATTTGTCTGATTACTGGCAGCGAAGGTAGAAGATATGTCTGATTACTGGCAGCGAAGGTAGAAGATTTGTCTGATTACTGGTAGCGAAGGTAGAAGATTTGTCTGATTACTGGGAGCGAAGGTAGAAGATTTGTCTGATTACTGGCAGCGAAGGTAGAAGATTTGTCTGATTACTGGGAGCGAAGGTAGAAGATGTGTCTGATTACTGGCAGCGAAGGTAGAAGATGTATCTGATTACCAGCAGCGAAGGTTGAAGATTTGTCTGATTACTGGAAGCGAAGGTAGAAGATTTGTCTGATTACTGGCAGCGAAGGTAGAAGATTTGTCTGATTACTCGCTGCGAAGGTAGAAGATTTGTCTGATTACTGGAAGCGAAGGTAGTAGATTTGTCTGATTACTGGTATCGAAGGTAGAAGATTTGTCCGATTACTAGCAGCGAAGGTAGAAAATTTGTCTGATTACTGGCAGCGAAGGTAGAAGATTTGTCTGATTACTGGCAGCGAAGGTAGAAGATTTGTCTGATTACTCGCAGCGAAGGTAGAAGATTTGTCTGATTACAGGGAGCGAAGGTAGAAGATTTGTCTGATTACTGGCAGATAAGGTAGAAGATTTGTCTGATTACTGGCAGCGAAGGTAGTAGATTTGTCTGATTGCTGGGAGCGAAAGTAGTAGATTTGTCTGATTACTGGCAGAGAAGGTAGAAGATTTGTCTGATTACTGGCAGCGAAGGTAGTAGATTTGTCTGATTACTGGCAGAGAAGGTAGAAGATTTGTCTGATTACTGGCAGCGAAGGTAGAAGATTTGTCTGATTACTAGCAGCGAAGGTAGAAGATTTGTCTGATTACAGGCAGCGAAGGTAGTAGATTTGTCTGATTACTGGCAGCGAAGGTAGACGATTTGTCTGATTACAGGGAGCGAAGGAAGAAGATTTGTCTGATTACTGGCAGCGAAGGTAGAAGATATGTCTGATTACTGGCAGCGAAGGTAGAAGATTTGTCTGATTACTGGTAGCGAAGGTAGAAGATTTGTCTGATTACTGGGAGCGAAGGTAGAAGATTTGTCTGATTACTGGGTGCGAAGGTAGAAGATGTGCCTGATTACTGGCAGCGAAGGTAGAAGATGTGTCTGATTACTCGCTGCGAAGGTAGAAGATTTGTCTGATTACTGGCAGCGAAGGTAGAAGATGTATCTGATTACTAGCAGCGAAGGTAGAAGATTTGTCCGATTACTAGCAGCGAAGGTAGAAAATTTGTCTGATTACTGGCAGCGAAGGTAGAAGATTTGTCTGATTACTGGCAGCGAAGGTAGAAGATTTGTCTGATTACTCGCAGCGAAGGTAGAAGATTTGTCTGATTACAGGGAGCGAAGGTAGAAGATTTGTCTGATTACTGGCAGCGAAGGTAGAAAATTTGTCTGATTACTGGCAGCGAAGGTAGAAGATTTGTCTGATTACTGGCAGCGAAGGTAGTAGATTTGTCTGATTACTGGCAGAGAAGGTAGAAGATTTGTCTGATTACAGGGAGCGAAGGTAGAAGATTTGTCTGATTACTGGCAGAGAAGGTAGAAGATTTGTCTGATTACTGGCAGCGAAGGTAGAAGATTTGTCTGATTACTGGGAGCGAAGGTAGTAGATTTGTCTGATTACAGGCAGCGAAGGTAGTAGATTTGTCTGATTACTGGCAGCGAAGGTAGACGATTTGTCTGATTACAGGGAGCGAAGGTAGAAGATTTGTCTGATTACTGGCAGCGAAGGTAGAAGATTTGTCTGATTACTAGCAGCGAAGGTAGAAGATTTGTCTGATTACTGGTAGCGAAGGTAGTAGATTTGTCTGATTACTGGCAGCGAAGGTAGACGATTTGTCTGATTACAGGGAGCGAAGGTAGAAGATTTGTCTGATTACTGGCAGCGAAGGTAGAAGATGTGCCTGATTACTGGCAGCGAAGGTAGAAGATGTGTCTGATTACTAGCAGCGAAGGTTGAAGATTTGTCTGATTACTGGCAGCGATGGTAGAAGATTTGTCTGATTACTGGCAGCGAAGGTAGAAGATTTGTCTGATTACTAGGAGCGAAGGTAGAAGATTTGTCTGATTACTGGCAGCGAAGGTAGAAGATATGTCTGATTACTGGCAGCGAAGGTAGAAGATTTGTCTGATTACTGGTAGCGAAGGTAGAAGATTTGTCTGATTACTGGGAGCGAAGGTAGAAGATTTGTCTGATTACTGGCAGCGAAGGTAGAAGATTTGTCTGATTACTGGGAGCGAAGGTAGAAGATTTGTCTGATTACTGGCAGCGAAATTAGAAGATATGTCTGATTACTGGCAGCGAAGGTAGAAGATTTGTCTGATTACTGGCAGCGAAGGTAGAAGATTTGTCTGATTACTCGCTGCGAAGGTAGAAGATTTGTCTGATTACTGGAAGCGAAGGTAGAAGATTTGTCTGATTACTGGTATCGAAGGTAGAAGATTTGTCTGATTACTGGCAGCGAAGGTAGAAGATTTGTTTGATTACTGGCAGCGAAGGTAGAAGATTTGTCTGATTATTGGCAGCAATGGTAGTAGATTTGTCTGATTACTGGCATTGTAGGTAGTAGATTTGTCTGATTACTGGCAGCGAAGGTAGACGATTTGTCTGATTACTGGTAGCGAAGGTAGAAGATTTGTCTGATTACTGGTAGCGAAGGTAGAAGATATGTCTGATTACTGGCAGCGAAGGTAGAAGATTTGTCTGATTACTGGTAGCGAAGGTAGAAGATTTGTCTGATTACTGGGAGCGAAGGTAGAAGATTTGTCTGATTACTGGCAGCGAAGGTAGAAGATATGTCTGATTACTGGCAGCGAAGGTAGATTTGTCTGATTACTGGCAGCGAAGGTAGAAGATTTGTCTGATTACTGGGAGCGAAGGTAGAAGATTTGTCTGATTACTGGCAGCGAAGGTAGAAGATTTGTCTGATTACTGGCAGCGAAGGTAGAAGATTTGTCCGATTACTAGCAGCGAAGGTAGTAGATTTGTCTGATTACTGGTATCGAAGGTAGAAGATTTGTCTGATTACTGGCAGCGAAGGTAGAAGTTTTGTCTGATTACTGGCAGCGAAGGTAGAAGATTTGTCTGATTATTGGCAGCGATGGTAGTAGATTTGTCTGATTACTGGCATTGTAGATAGTAGATTTGTCTGATTACTGGCAGCGAAGGTAGAAGATTTGTCTGATTACTGGCAGCGAAGGTAGTAGATTTGTCTTATTGCTGGCAGCGAAGGTAGTAGATTTGTCTGATTACTGGCAGTGTAGGTAGTAGATTTGTCTGATTACTCGCAGCGAAGGTAGAAGATTTGTCTGATTACTGACAGCGAAGGTAGAAGATTTGTCTGATTACTGGAAGCGAAGGTAGAAGATTTGTCTGATTACTGGCAGCGAAGGTAGAAGATTTGTCTGATTACTGGAAGCGAAGGTAGAAGATTTGTCTGATTACTGGCAGTGTAGGTAGTAGATTTGTCTGATTACTGGCAGCGAAGGTAGATGATTTGTCTGATTACTGGCAGCGAAGGTAGTAGATTTGTCTGATTACTGGCAGCGAAGGTAGAAGATTTGTCTGATTACTGGGAGCGAAGGTAGAAGATTTGTCTGATTACTGGGAGTGTAGGTAGTAGATTTGTCTTTTCACTGGCAGTGCAGGTAATAGATTAGTCCGTTCACTAGCAGTGCAGGTAGTAGATTTGTCTTTTCACTGGCAGTGCAGGTACTAGATTTATCCGATTACTGGCAGTGCAGACAATAGATTTATCCTATTACTGACAACGCAGGTAGTAGATATGTCTTATTACTGTTTATATTATTTACAGCTATTATTTTACCTTGTATTTTCCTTTCCAAAATTACTTTTAGTAGACTGCTGTGTCTTTTAACATGCCCCCACAATCTAATATATCTTGTTTGATTTATTTTAGGTTAGAGCTATTCACCCATAATAAACTATGTATTCGCTACTGAATGACACACAATGTCATATCGATTTATCCTCTAGATAAAAACCGATCCTTACTACTATTATTATGTAGATAGCATGAGAGACAGTACCGCTGACTATAATAATCATGAGAAAAACAATACGTGAAATTTGTAAATTTGTTTCATGCACGTATGTATACACTGACTTCGACGATGATTATCGTTATAAACATGTTGACATATAATTTCCACAGATTTATCATGGTTGAGATACCAGAACATCCGCGCCAGTCATGCGGCCTTCATTCTCCAGTCCCATAAAAAGTCGTTCCCTACCATCATCATCATCAAGTAGCGGGCTTGCTGGTGTAGGTGATCATGTCTCTCCACAACCTTCGATCACGGCAGTTGTTTATCATTTCGGTTGTTGACCTTCTGCCAAGCCATTCTCTTAAGCTGTCTGTTATTTTTTCTCTTTGCTTCCCTCTATCTCTTCGTACCTCAATTTTTCCAGTTTTTACAATATATTCCAGCTGTTCTCTTCTCATTACATGGCCAAAAAATGAATCGGTCCCTATAAGTGGTTAAAAAAAAACAGTAACAATAGGACTTTTATATTAACCCTTTAAGCTTTCACGTTTTTTTTTTCCTATTGCGATTTCAAACATATTTTATTTAATTCGATCACAGTAGTGACCCCTAATAACAATACATCACAGTGGGACTGAGATGTACTGACCGGCTTTCATTAACTTATAAATCTGATATAAATGTATAGGGACGACAAAGGAGCCAGAAAAGGAAAGTAAACAGCCACACATTTTGTCAATTCCGGTCTTATATTCTGCTGGACCTACAAGTCCGGTCTGGAAACAACGGTTGTTAAATGAGATAATGTAGAAAATCTATGCAGGTCTTTTAGGTCACGTTAGGACTGACATTGTTCTAACAATAGTTGATTCTATTTATACATTAAGGCTACTTTTAGTAAACAATAAAGTAAAGTAGGGATGATAAGAATTAAAGCGGGTAATAACATGACTGGAAGAGTGTGATAATTGGGTTTGGGGTAATAACGTGATCATCATCATCATCATGTGCCATACCGGTTGGTGTAGACGATCATGTCCTTCCACAATCTTCTATCTACAGTGCATCGTATCAGTTCTATTGTTGACTGGTTTCCATGCCATGACACCAAGCTATCCAGTATTTTCTCTCTTTGTCGTCTGCGATATATTTTTCCCTTTATTTTGCCAGTTGTAACCAAGTATTTCAACTTTCCTCTTCTCATGATGTGCCCGAAAAATGTTGATTGTTTCTTTCTGATGTCTTTTAGGAGTTCCCTTTTTGTGTTGGCTTCTTTGAGAATTTCCTCATTGGTCTTTTTAGCTGTCCAGGGAACTTTCACCATTCTTCTGAGAAATCCCATCTCTGTGGCCTCTAATCGTCTTTTCATTTGTTTGTCTACTGTCCATGATTCGCTTCCATAGGTCAAAATTGGTTCTATATAGTACCGATGAACTATCTTTCTCACTTCTATTGACATAGATTTGTTGCATAAGATATTTTTCATTTTCTGAAATGCTATTTTGGCCTGAGCTATTCTGCTTTTTATTTCTGTGGTGCACCTTCCAACTGATGTTATTATTGTGCCCAAGTATTTGACGCTCTCCACTTGTTTCATTTTGTCCTGTTTATTTTTATGCCGCATGATGGTGATGATTGTTTCTTCGATACGACCATTACTTCTGTTTTCTTACTATTCAGACTGAGACCTTTTTTGTTGCTGTATGATTAGATTAATGTGATTAAAAAAGAATGAAATGTACGATAAAGGGGACCGGTGGGTCTCGAGGCACGACGCCGGTCTCGAGACAGACAGGTTGTGGGTTCAAATCCCGGCTGCATCAGTTCGGATTTTAAATTGTGATTTCTCACTGCGCAACCACCACTGGTCTCTGAAGTGAGTCCCGGCTTGAAATTTAAATGACTCATCAATGAAAAAAATATGAGTACCTCCAAAGTCCGAGTTATCTGCCTGTGCGGCGATAGACCTTTGTGCACACTTGCCTGCCAAGGAAAAAATAGATTAACAGGCAAGATTCAGTTCCTAGTCGCTAGGTACGTAGCCAGAGATAAAAGCTGACAGACGCAAAAAAAGTGATAACATGATCGGAAATGTGTGACAACAATATTGGAAGTGTGTGATAACATGATTGGAAGTGTGTGATAACAAGATTGGAAGTGTGTGAGAATATGATTGGAATTGTGTGATAACATGATTGTAAGTGTGTCATAACATGATTGGAAGTGTGTGATAACATGATTGGAAGAATGTGATAATATGAATGGGAGGTGTGATAACATGATTGGAAGAATAGGATAATATGAATGGGAGGTGTGATAACATGATTGGAAGAATGTGATAATATGAATGGGAGGTGTGATAACATGATTGGAAGAATGTGATAATATGAATGGGAGGTTTGATAACATGATTGGAAGGATATGATAATACGAATGAGAGGTGTGATAACAATTGGAAGGATGTGATAATATGAATGGAACATGTGATAACATGATTTGAAGGATGTGATAACCTGAATGGAAGGATGTTATAATATGAATGGAATGTGTGATAATAAGAATTGATTGCGCGATATCATTTTGGAAGAGTGAGATACTGAGATTGAAAGTGTGATAACACTATTGAAAAAATGTGATAACTTTAAATTGAGCACGTTGAAAATAAATTGAAAGAGGGTGCACGGGAGAGGGTGATAACATTTGTAAGTGAGTGATAACAATATTGGAAGATAATGGAAACGAGAAAGGAAGATTATAATAAGATAATAGAAGGGGTGATAACAAGGATAGAAGAGGGTGATAATAAGAAAGAAGATATGATAACATGAACAGAAGTAGGTAAAAAGTAAAAGTACCCCCGTCACGCCAAGTGACGTATAGGGAACAGGATGTTAGTGACCATAAATTTTACAGACCTTTGGCACATGATTTTTGGGTAATGTGGTCGGTTGTATTACGCCCGTGCCGCTTTACTTTCCCAGAAAAATCCGGTACCCATTAAAGGCTGGGTGAACCAGGAAGCCGTCGGTTGGGATCGAACCCTACCTCTTGTCCTTTGCAGTCCAGTTCACTAACCACTGATCTATTGCGGCTCAACAGAAGTAGGTAATAAGAATAATTATAGAATGATATAACACAATTATAACAGTGTGAGAATTATCAATTGGAAAAGATTGAAAAGAAAGCTCTAATGTGATAATAGAAATTTTAAAATGAACAGGCACTAAAAAGAAACATACAGGAATCAGAGTAAAGTAAAACAATAAAACTTCATATAAAATAAGCATTGCAAAACAGCAAACTTGAAGAATGTACAGAATAAGTATCGCAGACTAGAACATGTCACAAAATAATTATGTAGGTTATCATCTCACGGACAAAGCAGGTATGTAGGTTGTCATCTCCCTGGGCAAAGCATGTATTTGGGTTGTCAGTTTCTGGAACAGGGTGAGTATGTAGGAGTGCATTAACCACTCAGTCACAATTTGTATAATTCCCTCTTTTTTGTACTTTTTGTTTAAATATAGCACCCTAAGAATCTGTGAGCCCCCGGCAACCGCCCTTCAGATACTTAATTACGCCCCTGTATGACAATAGAGTAATACAACAATCACAGCACAGCAGAGGAGAAACATTGAGAAAGTGCAGTAGAAGGTTTAACGTTTTGTCTTCTTGAACGTCTTGGTCGTCTCCCCTCCAAACTTACGAGAGATGAGACCTAGGGCATTTCTCTATCGTTTCTGACAACTGAAGGTACTTAATGCCTTGTCTAGCAGGACAAAGGTCATGAAACGAGTTTCCTCAGAAACGGGAGCTAGTTAAAGTCTATACAGTTCAGGTAGTCGAGCATTCTAATTTGTTCTAGAAATGTCTTTCATGGTTTAGACTGAATCTGACCGGGGTCTCGTGTTTATCACGTTTTTTTTCTTAGTTCTTCCTCTTTTACTGTATGTTTTCTTTCTCATTCTTTCTTCGCTGTATTTTACCAGTTATTATACTTTCTTTCTTTCTTTCGTTCGTTCTTTCGTTCGTTCTTTCTTTCTTTCGTTGCCTCTTACTTTCTTTCCCTCATTCCTTTCTTTCTATGTTTCTGTGCTTCCTTATATCTAGTTTAATTTCTTTCTTTTCTGTTTTTGTTTTGTTTGTTTGTTTCTTTCTTTCTTTCTGTCCATCTTTCTTTCTTTCTTTTCTTTCATTTTTTCCTTTTCTTTTTTCTTTTTTTCTTTCCCTCGTTCCCTCGTTCTTACTCTTTCTCTGTATAGTCCTATCTATTATACTATATATCTTCTCTATCTATCTATCTATCTATCTATATCTATCTATCTATCTATCTATCTATCTATCTATCTATCTATCTATCTATCTATCTATCTATCTATCTATCTATCTATCTATCTATCTATCTATCTATCTATCTATCTATCTATCTATCTATCTATCTATCTATCTATCTATCTATCTATCTATCTATCTATATCTATCTCTGTATTTGTAACTCTTAATCAGATAATATTTCTAACAAATCCTGGCCCTTTTCCTATCTCGACATCTTTTTCTGCCCAAGTTATTGAAAATATTTGACTAGTCACAGTCATTATATCAATGTTGACACAACTCACTGTGTCGATGATTCCGCACTCTCTTGACTGTTTACAGTTTCTGTTTGATGAACTCAGAGAGTTTAGTTTTAAAAAAAAAAAAAACTTATTAATTTGGATTCAGTAACTGTAACCATTTTATTGATAATAAAATAGAGATAACACGAGGCATGTCTGTTGTGTGTTGAAAGGTTAAAGTTCAGACACGAGAAAGAACGGTGACTCCAAGCAAGGGATATAAAAATGAAGAATTAGATTATAAGTCAGAATAAGTTCGAATATAAAAGTAAGTATAGTCCTCGTCACGCTAAGTGGCGTTTGGGGTATATGGTGTTAGTGACCATACATTTTACAGACCTTCAGCACATGATTTTTGGGATAATGTGGTCGGTATTACTCCCGTGCCGCTTTACTTTCCCAGAAAAAATCCGGTACCCATTAAAGGCTGGGTGAACCGGAAGCCGTCGGTTGGGATCGAACCCTACCTCTTGTCCTTTGTAGTCCAGTTCACTAACCACTGAGCTATTCGACCCAAGTTCGAATATAATTTATAATAAACTTTGAGGAGAGAGACATGCTTGGTAAAGAAGTGGTTTATGAACCTATCACGTGAGGACAAGAGATCGAGTTCAGTTGTGTTCAATGGCTTCTTGGTTCATCCAGACATAAAAGGGTATACATTTTTTGTTGATACTGCAAAAGAAATAACAATAAAAGTGACATTTTAATTCTAATCTATGATATGTTGCAGCATTTTTAAATGTCGATGTCTGGAGTCTATCTAGAACATGCCACTCATTCTAGAAATGGATATTTTATGGACGTGTTTTTAATTTGTGACACCTGACATGAAAAGTACAGTTGCTTATCTGAAGTCAATATTGATGTCTGAGTGATATTTTAGTGGAATAATACGGGCAAATAAATGATCAGGGACTGACAAATCGTGAAATTTCAGGGGTCGCATAATTCAGTTGAAACCACATATGTTTGTACATATTAAGGTATATATTCATCTAACTTCAAAATATAATTGAAAAAAAAAACGTCTGCATTTTGTATGTATGGAAAGACATAAATAAGCAAATCAACTAAATTATCAGTGACAAACCGCTAAGAGAAAGAAGAAAAATAAAGATGACGGATGGAATATTAGAAACACTAGGAAACAACAGCACCAGAGTCTAACAGAAGAGCAACAAACGACAAATTATATCTCCCCTCGACGCTGAAAGAAAAATGAGGAAGGAAAGAACATGAGGAAGAAATACTAATTAAGCAATGAAGAGTCTATACTGTAACCTGACACGGTAGATGACCGAATGAATATGCTGTACCAATTTAATTCCCCAAGCGGGTGAGCAGAAGCGCCTGCGACCTGTGGTCGCGCAGGGTCGGCGCACCTTTAGATGAGCAAGACCTAGCAGTTGCACTTCTTTTGGTTGGTTGGTTATGGAAGGCCCGGTATCACTGCAAACGAATTAAAATCCATAATTGCTCAACCACCCGTGCCAGCGTAATCATCCGAATTAATATCTCATCTCCAAACAAAGAAAGGTAACTGTAGTCCCCATCGAAGCAGTCTCAGCACACGCCAAAAGACATAAGGCGAAACCGCGCAGAAAGTGAACACAGCCAACTGTTCCCTGTCATACGATATCATCATTCATCGTAAACAATTGAAATATCGAAACACGGACAAAACGGATGAGACACACAGCTCACGGTATGCACAGAGCACTTAACTCAGTAGCTCCTGCAACAAGCCGGACTTGGAATATGAGGAAACTGCAACAAGAAACACTTTTCATGCATAGCCTTCAATTGTTCCCGCCGCCTATCCACAATATACCGGAAGTTCCTACCTCCTCGTGGTCTACCCTGGTAACAGTCTGCGTCAAAACAGGCTGGCTAACAGAAGCTAGGATCGCCGTGTTCCCTGTAGTGGATGCTGTTACTGATATAGAAGACCCAGTATTGCAGTACCTCTGGGCTGGACTAGTAGTTTCCCAGCATAGCCTGGGATAGACGAACTCCAACTTCTCCAGTATGAGCCTGGAATGTCAATAAAGCCATTACGACCCGCCACATCAAATGAGTCAAAGGGCAACCTGCCCGCATCAACTCGTGGCAATCCGTCAACAATAACAACAACAATTCCCCAAGTGCCCCCCCCCCATATTGAAAAGAATATAATGTTTACCCCCTCTTCATCATCATTATCATCGTCACCATTATTGCCATCACTATCACCATCATCATCCCCACTATCGTAATCATTATAGCCATCACCATCATCATCACCACCATCGTAATCATTATAGCCATCACCATCATCATCACCACCATCGTAATCATTATAGCCATCACCATTATTGTAACAGTGCTAGGTTGTTACCCGCTTTTCAAGAGACAGATAGCAGTATCATATAGTGGCGACCAGCAGATTTTAACTATGGTAATTTTCCAGGAATAACAGTTAGTCAGAGTGAGAGAATAGTTCAGGTAGGGGTAGTGGACACCCACCGAAGTAGAGAGGGTCATGACTTGACCTAGACATAATAGTTGGGGGATTTTCCATGAATCTCCACGAATGTCCATGCAAGTTCATTGTTATTGTGGGTGATAACGCACTTAGCATGTGAAACCCATGACTTTGGCCTGGCTGATAAATAAGTTGTTATTGTCAAAGTCATGGAACGGTCAAGTGGTCATCCAGCTACCAGGATGAAGTAATATTATCCCAAATAGGGCGTAGAGATTTCGGGGAAACAGGATGTTTTGTCCAAATTTGGGAAAGTTCAGGTGTGAGTCACAGATAGTGAGCAAGCGACAAGCTCAATGGACCAGATCAAGTTGCGAGTGGTCAGGTGCGACGATCTGATTGGTTACGGACGTTCAGACGTAGAGCGAGAGCTGAAGTACTTAATCTCCGGCACAAGAAGTTTAAGTCAAGTTAAGTTGGAAGACCAGAGGAGCAGTTAGGATGTAGGCTCGTTCAGTTAGTACGGCTTCGGCCGACTGATGGAAGCAGTTAGCAATTAATTCAGAGAAAGATAGTCCAAGATGAAGTAGTAGATAGTTCCGTCAGTCCAGTGAGTTAGGACAGAGTGAGAAGTTTAGCAGAGATTTTTAGAAGAGAAAGTAGAATGTAGACTAAGTCAGTTAGAGTCGGAACAGTTTGGACAAAGTCAGAAAGTTAAGTCAGTCAGAAGTTAGAAGTAGAAGCAGTTAAGTAGTTTGGAAACAGTTAGAGTCAGAACAGTTAGAAAGTTAAGATTAGAAGTGAAGCCAGTAGTTCAGAAGTTAGAATCTCCAAGTGTAGTTCAAGTCAGTTTAGACGTTATTCTTGATAGATAGTTGATCAAGAATATTATGACTTTAGTTGTGAAATGATTGTGTTTCCATTTTGAAGTATTTCAAGAATCTTACATGTCGTAAGTAGACAAGTTGAATGATGTCTGATGAACAATGTTATATGACAGTATGCACTAATGGAGTTTGCATAATCATCAGTAGTAATCTACGCATTTCCAGAACTTAAGAACATTAGATTCAGAGAAGTGCATCCACTATATTGTATCACGGCGTAATCAATAAACTGATTATCATTATTGTTAAAGGAAGACTCTGTCATGATCTTACATGTTACCTCAATGTTGTGATGAGCTGTGATCATTGAAGTACTAGCCACTATACGAGATAAAGATATAATACAACAAAGAACATCACAACGCTGCAACATTATAAGCATCATCTTTACCGTCACAACCATCATCACAACCATCATTATTACCAACATCACCAGAACCAGCACTACCATCATCGTCTCCATCATTACTATCATCATCATCATCACCATCATCAACAAAATCACGTACCATGCCTGCTAGAGTACATAATCAAAAATGGACACCAACTATTATTTCTTGAAAACTAAGGCAGTATGGCAGCCTGCTGACCACATCACCACTAAATTCACCAGTCGTTATGTACAACCCATTGACGCTAACACCGCTTGTTCCCATAACGACAGGACGTATCCGTATTAAAACTAAATATAACAGTCCCAAGTGGTTTCATTTATAGCTACCATTACATTTCTATTGAAAATATACAGTACTTATATTTATAGTTGTGTCCTGTGTATGGACTTCTATGAGATTCTTATTTTCGTTATAATGAGTACCCTTTTAAACACTCACTAGGAGAGTTTCAATTAGTCTTATTTATAGCTACTTTGTTGGATAAAAATCTGTGCACAAATGTTTCTATATTTGTTCTGTCATTATGAACTTTCTATATTTTCTATTACGTTTTTTTATTGATAACTACGACCCTTTTATTTAACAGTCAGTGGTTTTTGTATTGTAACTTTCGTGATTACATTGTTGTAATTGAATTTCTATATTAGTTCTATCTCTTATGAACTTTTCGAATGTGATTATTATTCTTAAAAAGAGAAGAAATATACTTTTATCCCCAACAATTGCAGATAATTAAGGAATGTCATAGAATGCCACAGATATGTCCATTGAAAGTCTACGTAATATTCGGTGCCATAGACTTTATGTATGGGTACCTGCTTAATAATGATTGCAGATTGGAAAATGTTTAAAGAACACGGATAGACCTGATCGCATTTTAACCATTTACTAACCTGTGTAAACGTATAGAGTTCTGCAAAATTAAAACCTACATACGTCATTGCCTGGGGCTCGGCTTTGCTTCAGCCGATGTATATGGTATTGATTGTAGGATGGGAAGGAAAGGTTGAGTCGAGGTCGTTAAATGGCGGAATCATTGTCCTGAAATTCGTGTTGCTGAAGTATTCCTCCGCCACATTTAGTTATCAGTTGGGCAATAATAACCAACCACATTTCCCAGGAGCTGATAAGATGGTTCCCTGCATTTCAATGTTGTTTTCGGTTTAATATTTGTATTGGTGGGATATATGTCTAGTTTGCATGGTAATCCTTCTTCCTCTTCTACTTCTTCATTGCCTTCTTCTTCTACTACTTCTTCATCGCCTTCTTCTACTACTTCTTCTTCATCACATTCTGTTTCTTTTCTTCTTCTAATTCTTCATCGCCTTCTTCTTCTGCATCTCCTTCTTCTTCTACTTCTCCATCGTCTCCTTCTACTACTTCTTCATCTCCTTCTTCTTCTAATTCTTCATCGCCTTCTTCCTCTTCTTCTTCTTCATCTCCTTCTTCTACTACTTCTTCATCACCTTCTTCTACTACTTCTACATCGCCTCCTTCTACTACTTCTTCATCACCTTCTTCTACTACTTCTACATCGTCTCCTTCTACTACTTCTTCATCACCTTCTTCTTCTACTTCTTCATCACCTTCTGCATCTTCTTCTATTTCTTCATCGCCTTCTTCTTCTACTTCTTCATCGCCTTCTTCTTCCTCTTCATCGCCTTCTTCTTCTATTTCTTCATCGCCTTCTGCATCTTCTTCTTCATCGCCTTCTTCTTCTACTTCTTCATCGCCTTCTTCTTCTATTTCTTCATCGCCTTCTGCATCTTCTTCTTCATCGCCTTCTTCTTCTACTTCTTCATCACCTTCTGCATCTTCTTCTTCTTCTTCATCGCCTTCTTCTTCTATTTCTTCATCGCCTTCTGCGTCTTCTGCTTCTTCTTCCTCTTCTTCTTCTTCTTCTTCTTCATCGCCTTCTTCTTGTACCTCTTCATAGTCTTCTTCTTCTTCTTCTTCTTCCTCTTCTTCTTCTTCTATTTGTTCATCGCCTTCTTCTTCTTCTTCTTCATCGCCTTCTTCTTCTACCTCTTCATAGTCTTCTACCTCTTATTCTTCTTCTTCTATTTCTTCATCGCCTTCCTCTTCTTCTACTTATTCATCGCCTTCCTCTTCTTCTACTCCTTGTTCATCGCCTTCTTCTTCCTCTTCTACTTCTTCATCGCCTTCTTCTTCCTCTTCTACTTCTTCATCGCCTTCTCCTTCTACTCCTTCATCTCCTTCTCCTTCTACTCCTTCATCTCCTTCTCCTTCTACTCCTTCATCTCCTTCTCCTTCTACTCCTTCATCGCCTTCTCCTTCTACTTCTTCATCGCCTTCTCCTTCTACTCCTTCATCTCCTTCTCCTTCTACTCCTTCATCTCCTTCTCCTTCTACTCCTTCATCTCCTTCTCCTTCTACTCCTTCATCTCCTTCTCCTTCTACTCCTTCATCTCCTTCTCCTTCTACTCCTTCATCGCCTTCTCCTTCTACTTCTTCATCGCCTTCTCCTTCTACTCCTTCATCTCCTTCTCCTTCTACTCCTTCATCTCCTTCTCCTTCTACTCCTTCATCGCCTTCTCCTTCTACTCCTTCATCTCCTTCTCCTTCTACTCCTTCATCTCCTTCTCCTTCTACTTCTTCATCGCCTTCTCCTTCTACTCCTTCATCTCCTTCTCCTTCTACTCCTTCATCTCCTTCTCCTTCTACTCCTTCATCTCCTTCTCCTTCTACTCCTTCATCGCCTTCTCCTTCTACTCCTTCATCGCCTTCTCCTTCTACTTCTTCATCGCCTTCTCCTTCTACTCCTTCATTTCCTTCTCCTTCTACTCCTTCATCTCCTTCTCCTTCTACTCCTTCATCTCCTTCTCCTTCTACTCCTTCATCGCCTTCTCCTTCTACTCCTTCATCTCCTTCTCCTTCTACTCCTTCATCTCCTTCTCCTTCTACTCCTTCATCTCCTTCTCCTTCTACTCCTTCATCTCCTTCTCCTTCTACTCCTTCATCTCCTTCTCCTTCTACTCCTTCATCTCCTTCTTCTTCTACTCCTTCATCTCCTTCTCCTTCTACTCCTTCATCTCCTTCTCCTTCTACTCCTTCATCTCCTTCTCCTTCTACTCCTTCATCTCCTTCTCCTTCTACTCCTTCATCTCCTTCTCCTTCTACTCCTTCATCTCCTTCTCCTTCTACTCCTTCATCTCCTTCTCCTTCTACTCCTTCATCTCCTTCTCCTTCTACTCCTTCATCTCCTTCTCCTTCTACTCCTTCATCTCCTTCTCCTTCTACTCCTTCATCGCCTTCTCCTTCTACTCCTTCATTCTTCTCCTTCTACTTCTACTCCTTCATCGCCTTCTCCTTCTACTCCTTCATCTCCTTCTCCTTCTACTCCTTCATCTCCTTCTCCTTCTACTCCTTCATCTCCTTCTCCTTCTACTCCTTCATCTCCTTCTCCTTCTACTTCTACTCCTTCATCGCCTTCTCCTTCTACTCCTTCATCTCCTTCTCCTTCTACTCCTTCATCTCCTTCTCCTTCTACTCCTTCATCTCCTTCTCCTTCTACTCCTTCATCTCCTTCTCCTTCTCCTTCTACTCCTTCATCGCCTTCTCCTTCTACTCCTTCATCGCCTTCTCCTTCTACTCCTTCATCTCCTTCTCCTTCTCCTTCTACTCCTTCATCGCCTTCTCCTTCTACTCCTTCATCTCCTTCTCCTTCTCCTTCTACTCCTTCATCTCCTTCTCCTTCTACTCCTTCATCGCCTTCTCCTTCTACTCCTTCATCTCCTTCTCCTTCTACTTCTACTCCTTCATCGCCTTCTCCTTCTACTCCTTCATCTCCTTCTCCTTCTACTCCTTCATCTCCTTCTCCTTCTACTCCTTCATCTCCTTCTCCTTCTACTCCTTCATCTCCTTCTCCTTCTCCTTCTACTCCTTCATCGCCTTCTCCTTCTACTCCTTCATCGCCTTCTCCTTCTACTCCTTCATCTCCTTCTCCTTCTACTCCTTCATCGCCTTCTCCTTCTACTCCTTCATCTCCTTCTCCTTCTACTCCTTCATCGCCTTCTCCTTCTACTCCTTCATCTCCTTCTCCTTCTACTCCTTCATCTCCTTCTCCTTCTACTCCTTCATCTCCTTCTCCTTCTACTCCTTCATCGCCTTCTCCTTCTACTCCTTCATCTCCTTCTCCTTCTACTCCTTCATCGCCTTCTCCTTCTACTCCTTCATCTCCTTCTCCTTCTACTCCTTCATCGCCTTCTTCTTCTTCTTCTTCATCGCCTTCTTCTTCTACCTCTTATTCTTCTTCTTCTATTTCTTCATCGCCTTCTCCTTCTACTCCTTCATCGCCTTCTCCTTCTACTCCTTCATCTCCTTCTCCTTCTACTCCTTCATCTCCTTCTCCTTCTACTTCTTCATCTCCTTCTCCTTCTACTTCTTCATCTCCTTCTCCTTCTACTCCTTCATCGCCTTCTCCTTCTACTCCTTCATCGCCTTCTCCTTCTACTTCTTCATCTCCTTCTCCTTCTATTCCTTCATCTCCTTCTCCTTCTACTCCTTCATCTCCTTCTCCTTCTACTCCTTCATCTCCTTCTCCTTCTACTCCTT
Organism: Megaustenia siamemsis; assembly: GCA_032433765.1. Classification (NCBI taxonomy): domain Eukaryota; kingdom Metazoa; phylum Mollusca; class Gastropoda; order Stylommatophora; family Ariophantidae; genus Megaustenia; species Megaustenia siamemsis. The sequence continues at coordinate 47,864,138 of JAVIAB010000091.1, read as the reverse complement.
CATCGCCTTCTCCTTCTACTTCTTCATCTCCTTCTCCTTCTACTCCTTCATCGCCTTCTCCTTCTACTCCTTCATCGCCTTCTCCTTCTACTCCTTCATCGCCTTCTCCTTCTACTCCTTCATCGCCTTCTCCTTCTACTCCTTCATCGCCTTCTCCTTCTACTCCTTCATCGCCTTCTCCTTCTACTTCTACTCCTTCATCTCCTTCTCCTTCTACTCCTTCATCTCCTTCTCCTTCTACTCCTTCATCTCCTTCTCCTTCTACTCCTTCATCGCCTTCTCCTTCTACTCCTTCATCGCCTTCTCCTTCTCCTTCTTCATCTCCTTCTCCTTCTACTTCTACTCCTTCATCTCCTTCTCCTTCTACTCCTTCATCGCCTTCTCCTTCTACTCCTTCATCGCCTTCTCCTTCTACTTCTTCATCTCCTTCTCCTTCTACTTCTACTCCTTCATCGCCTTCTCCTTCTACTCCTTCATCGCCTTCTCCTTCTACTCCTTCATCGCCTTCTCCTTCTACTCCTTCATCGCCTTCTCCTTCTACTTCTTCATCTCCTTCTCCTTCTACTTCTACTCCTTCATCGCCTTCTCCTTCTACTCCTTCATCGCCTTCTCCTTCTACTTCTTCATCTCCTTCTCCTTCTACTTCTACTCCTTCATCGCCTTCTCCTTCTACTCCTTCATCGCCTTCTCCTTCTACTTCTTCATCTCCTTCTCCTTCTACTCCTTCATCGCCTTCTCCTTCTACTCCTTCATCGCCTTCTCCTTCTACTCCTTCATCGCCTTCTCCTTCTACTCCTTCATCTCCTTCTCCTTCTACTTCTACTCCTTCATCGCCTTCTCCTTCTACTCCTTCATCGCCTTCTCCTTCTACTTCTTCATCTCCTTCTCCTTCTACTCCTTCATCGCCTTCTCCTTCTACTCCTTCATCGCCTTCTCCTTCTACTCCTTCATCTCCTTCTCCTTCTACTTCTACTCCTTCATCTCCTTCTCCTTCTACTCCTTCATCGCCTTCTCCTTCTACTCCTTCATCGCCTTCTCCTTCTACTCCTTCATCGCCTTCTCCTTCTACTTCTTCATCTCCTTCTCCTTCTACTCCTTCATCTCCTTCTTCTTCTACTCCTTCATCTCCTTCTCCTTCTACTCCTTCATCTCCTTCTCCTTCTACTTCTTCATCTCCTTCTCCTTCTACTCCTTCATCTCCTTCTCCTTCTACTTCTTCATCTCCTTCTCCTTCTACTCCTTCATCTCCTTCTCCTTCTACTCCTTCATCGCCTTCTCCTTCTACTCCTTCATCGCCTTCTCCTTCTACTCCTTCATCGCCTTCTCCTTCTACTCCTTCATCTCCTTCTCCTTCTACTCCTTCATCGCCTTCTCCTTCTACTCCTTCATCGCCTTCTTATTCTTTTTTCTTCTACTCCTTATTCATCGCCTACTTCTTCTACTTCTTCATCGCCTTCATCGCCTTCTTCTACTCCTTATTCATCGCCTTCTTCTTCTACTCCTTATTCATCGCCTTCTTCTTCTACTCCTTATTCATCGCCTTCTTCTTCTACTCCTTATTCATCGCCTTCTTCGCCTTCTTCTACTCCTTATTCATCGCCTTCTTCTACTCCTTATTCATCGCCTTCTACTTCTACTCCTTCATCGCCTTCTTCTTCTACTCCTTATTCATCGCCTTCTTCTACTCCTTATTCATCGCCTTCTTCTACTCCTTCATCGCCTTCTTCTTCTACTCCTTCATCGTCTTCTTCTTCTACTCCTTCATCGTCTTCTTCTTCTACTCCTTCATCGTCTTCTTCTTCTACTCCTTCATCGTCTTCTTCTTCTACTCCTTCATCGCCTTCTTCTTCTACTCCTTCATCGCCTTCTTCTTCTACTCCTTCATCGCCTACTTCTTCTACTCCTTCATCGCCTTCTTCTTCTACTCCTTCATCGCCTACTTCTTCTACTCCTTCATCGCCTACTTCTTCTACTCCTTCATCGCCTACTTCTTCTACTCCTTCATCGCCTTCTTCTTCTACTCCTTCATCGCCTTCTTCTTCTACTCCTTCATCGCCTTCTCCTTCTACTCCTTCATCTCCTTCTCCTTCTACTCCTTCATCGCCTTCTCCTTCTACTCCTTCATCGCCTTCTCCTTCTACTCCTTCATCTCCTTCTTCTTCTACTCCTTCATCGCCTTCTCCTTCTACTCCTTCATCGCCTTCTCCTTCTACTCCTTCATCGCCTTCTTCTTCTACTCCTTCATCGCCTTCTTCTTCTACTCCTTCATCTCCTTCTTCTTCTACTCCTTCATCTCCTTCTTCTTCTACTCCTTCATCGCCTTCTTCTTCTACTCCTTCATCGCCTTCTTCTTCTACTCCTTCATCTCCTTCTCCTTCTACTCCTTCATCGCCTTCTCCTTCTACTCCTTCATCGCCTTCTCCTTCTACTCCTTCATCGCCTTCTCCTTCTACTCCTTCATCGCCTTCTCCTTCTACTCCTTCATCGCCTTCTCCTTCTACTCCTTCATCTCCTTCTTCTTCTACTCCTTCATCGCCTTCTCCTTCTACTCCTTCATCGCCTTCTCCTTCTACTCCTTCATCGCCTTCTTCTTCTACTCCTTCATCTCCTTCTCCTTCTACTCCTTCATCGCCTTCTTCTTCTACTCCTTCATCTCCTTCTCCTTCTACTCCTTCATCGCCTTCTCCTTCTACTCCTTCATCGCCTTCTTCTTCTACTCCTTCATCGCCTTCTTCTTCTACTCCTTCATCGCCTTCTTCTTCTACTCCTTCATCTCCTTCTCCTTCTACTTCTTCATCGCCTTCTTCTTCTACTCCTTCATCGCCTTCTTCTTCTACTCCTTCATCTCCTTCTCCTTCTACTCCTTCATCGCCTTCTTCTTCTACTCCTTCATCTCCTTCTCCTTCTACTTCTTCATCTCCTTCTCCTTCTACTCCTTCATCGCCTTCTTCTTCTACTCCTTCATCGCCTTCTTCTTCTACTCCTTCATCTCCTTCTCCTTCTACTCCTTCATCGCCTTCTTCTTCTACTCCTTCATCTCCTTCTCCTTCTACTCCTTCATCGCCTTCTTCTTCTACTCCTTCATCGCCTTCTTCTTCTACTCCTTCATCTCCTTCTCCTTCTACTCCTTCATCGCCTTCTCCTTCTACTCCTTCATCGCCTTCTTCTTCTACTCCTTCATCGCCTTCTTCTTCTACTCCTTCATCGCCTTCTTCTTCTACTCCTTCATCTCCTTCTCCTTCTACTCCTTCATTGCCTTCTTCTTATATCCTTCATCTCCTTCTCCTTCTACTCCTTCATCGCCTACTTCTTCTTCTTCTTCTTCTACTCCTTCATCGCCTTCTTCTACTTCCCCTTGTTCTTCTTCTCATCTCCATTTGGAGTGTCATTTCATGTGCCCAACCCGTTGGCGTACCGTTCTATGTCCTACTACAATTCTCTTTCGTTAGTGCACTGTATCAATTCTGACGTTAATTTACAGTGCCACTATATCATGCCATCTAGTATCTTCTATCTTTGTCGTCCGCGATTTCATTTTCCCTATATTTTACCAGTTGTTAATAGGTATTCTAATTTTCCTCTTCTCATGATGTATCCGAAAAAATGTCAGTTGTTTCTTCATGATGTTTATTTGAGACGTGTGTGTGTGTGTGATATTTTTTTGGTCTTTTTGGCCATCCAGAAAAGTCTAAATATTGAAACAGCAAAGACGGGAGGGAGGTATTGTTCATTTAGTTAGAACTTACATAGCAGCACTCTAAGCAAACCCATAGGTGCGCGTCCGCCTTCAATATATAACGAAGAGTGTGCAGATTTGCAACTTTAACGACTTGCCGACGATCATGTACGCAGATTTTCTTTAATAGATACATCAATATAGACAAGACATGGAAACTGGATAACGTATTAATAAAGATAACTGGCTCTAGCCATAGTAAGATAGAATTAAGTATGACACTGACAAGTAAAAAACATAGAGGTAGAAATGAAAAAGAAATTAAGTATAGCAGTATTGTTTTGTTCGAATGTAATAGGGTCGACAACGTGACTTGGCTTTCAGATCCTGGAAGTTGATATATAGATATAGTTGATATATAGTTGATATATAGGTATAGTTGATATATAGTTGATATATAGTTGATATATAGTTGATATATAGTTGATATATAGTTGATATATAGTTGATATATAGTTGATATATAAATTGATATATAGAGATTGCAGTAGTTTTTCCTATTTCCCAGATTTTGTTGAATATATTGGAAACGCATTTCAATAGTAAGTTACACTATACATATATAATTAAGTAAAGTAAAGGTTCCCTTTTGGAACATGTACTTTACTTATATATAGGAAGGAAAGGAAGCCTTTGAAATGTGGATATATAGAAGAATGGGTAGAATTGGATGGAAAGATAAGAAAGCAAACGATGAAGATGATTATAATGAATGATGAAACAACTAAAAATGAAAGAGAACTACTAAACACACTTCAAACAAGACAAATGAGATTTTTGGGCCATGTTAAAAGACATAACAGCATACTAAAAGTAATCTTGGAGAAGAAAATACAGGGTAAAAGAGGCAGAGGTAGATCAAGACTAATTTGGACGAGTAACATCGAAAGATGGGTAAATCAGCCTATGACAACCTGCACCATCAAAGCAAGAGACAGAGCAGAATGGCGCTCCATTTTAGCCGACCTTGGGTGCGGAAATGGCACTTAATGAAGATGATGAAAGTTTCCCCCATGACTTGCTAGGCGTTTGTGTAATATTTTGTTAGTCACCATATTTTGTTAATGACAATGACACATTTTAGAGTGAAGTGGTCGGTATAACGTCAGGTCGTCTTTACTTCCATGAAAAATCTCTGATACCTATTTTTAAGAGGTTTTGTTTTCTCCCAGATCCTTGTCTGAGCGGACAACAACAAAATCTAGGGATCGCCACATCTAGAGATCGAACTCCGAAGAATTTGATCAGGAAGTGAGCCCACTAACCACTCAGCCACAAGGATCCTGTATATAATTCCCACTGCTGCGAACCACTACTGCGAAGGAAAGCACGTAAATCAGTGAGTTCTTAAAGTACTCTGGTACCAAGGGTACAGCTGGAAGGTGCAGTGAGTTCTTGGTCAGCTGTGAGTTGCTGGCACCTCTTCTCGAGGGGGTAGGCGGTTAGTTTGTGATTCCCTGAATAGTAAAGTACAATAACCCCGTCACGCCAAGTGACGTATAGGGAATATGGTGTTAGTGACCATACATTTCACAGACCTTCAGCGCATGATTTTTGAAGTAATGTGGTCGGTATTACGCCCGTGCCGCTTTACTTTCCCAGAATAAATCCGGTACCCATTTAAGGCTGGTTATTCCCCTAAGCCGTCGGTTGGGATCGAACTCTACCTCTTGTCCTTTACAGTCCAGTTCACTAACCACTGAGCTATCGCGGCTCCCTTCCCTACAAGAAGAGTAGAAGGAAAGGAAGCTTGTAACGAAGGAACAGAATGAGAGGGAGAAAAAAGAAGATGACGACGACGATGATGATGATGATGTTGATGATGAAGATGACAGTGATGGTTGCGACGATGATGGTGATGTTGATTAAAAAATGAGAGCCGCGATAGCTCAGCAGTTAGTGAACCGGACTACAAAGGGCAAGAGGTAGGGTTCGATCCCAACTGACGGCTGCCGAGTTCACCAGGCCTTAGATCGGTACAGGATTTTTTTCTTGGAAAGTAAAACGGCACGGGCGTAATACTGACCACATTACTCCAAAAATTATGTGCTGAAGGTCTGTAAAATGTATGGTCACTAACACCTATTCCTTAAACTCATGGCGTGACGGGGCTCTTTACTTTACTTTTATAGAAAGAAAAAAAGGAAAATATTTCACTAAGGTTTCAACATTTTTGATGATGATAACCCGACAATGGCTACCATCTATAACGGTAAACATCTCCGCCATTATTATCTAGTTCGCACAAGCGATCCCAGAAGCATCAATGCGTATATAGATCAATGCACGTGCCTCGTCTATTATTTATTCAAAGGCAGCGAAGGCCTGAGCCTAAGGCGATTGGTTATTAATATGTGTAGAAAGACATACACATATATAGCCCAAGTGGTTGCTATTCTCTTATCTGAGATTGAAGACCAAATATAGTAAACTCTGTGTAATAGTACCATCCTTATCATAGTCATGTGCCATGCCGGTTGGTGTAGGCGATCATGTCCTTCCACAATCTTCTTTCTACAGTGCATCGTATCAGTTCTGTTGTTGACTGTTTACCATGCCATGACACCAAGCTATCCAGTATTTTCTCTCTTTGTCGTCCGCGCTCTTCCTTACCTTGTATTCGCCAGTTGTAACTCATGATGTGCCCGAAAAATGTTTATTGTTTCTTTCTGATGTTTTTTTAGCTCCCTTTTTGTGTTGTCCATTTTTACAATTTCTTCATTGGTCTTTTTAACTGTCCAGAGAAATTTCAACATTCTTCTGAGAAATCCCATTTATATGGCCGGCCTCTAATCGTCTTTTCATTTGTTTGTCTACTGTCCATGATCCGCTTCCAAAGCTCAGAATCGGTTCTATATAGCATATATCTAAAATATGTAAGAATTAACATATCACAGTTGTTTGTCATTGATAGTTTAGTTGATTTTCTCATTTGTGTCTTTCCAAGAAGATAGACTATACGCTTCTTCTATTTATTATAAATTCAAAGTGATTAGAAGAAGCTGTTATTTAATAACCTTTATGGTTAAAATGTGAATAATGCATCCCCCGAAACTCTCAAACTTGCCCATTTTAAAAATACTTTTTATTACGAGCATAAACTGCTAAATTATCATTGGTATTTAATTTATCTGGATACAATCTGCAATTCTTTGCTCTTCTGTTTGCCTCTTCTGGTGTTATTCCCTCTAGTGACTCTAGTATTCCATTTATCCATCTCTTTCTCGGTCTTCCTCTTAATCTGGCGTTTTCGTAGCGTTTGTTTATGACTCTTTGTGTCATTGTTAGTTCTTTTTAATGTAAGTTTTTAAGGAAAGGAATACAGAAACAAATTTTAACAATATGAAAATTATACGAAAATCAAAGCAGATAACATCACATTTAAAATTACGAATTGCAAAATTATATATTTACTTAACATTCACGTATGGTGGAGAAATATGGACATTAATTAAGAAAACAGCAGAAAATTGAAACCTTTGAAATGAGGATCTACAAAAAAAATGGGGAGAATTGGGCGCAAGGAAAGGAAAAAAGCAAAAAAAAAGTCATAATCGGTTGAAAATTTAAAAAAAGAACTACTTCACATAATTCGAAAAAGACACCAGATATTTTTTTTTTTTTTTTGACATGTGAAGAGACATAATGTCCATTATAAAAATAATCTGAGGCATAATGTCCATTATAAAAATAATCTGAGGCATAATGTCCATTATAAAAATAATCTGAGGCATAATGTCCATTATAAAAATAATCTGAGGCATAATGTCCATTATAAAAATAATCTGAGGCATAATGTCCATTATAAAAATAATCTAGGAAAGGAAAGCAGAAGGTAGATGAGACAGACTAAGATTAAAATGTGGTCGGGTTAACTTATTGCAGTGTGCACCATCAAGGCAAGAGAACAAGTAAAATAGTGCTCCATGGTAGCCAGCCATCAGTGTGGAGACATCATCAAATGAATGAATGGCACTCTGTGGTAGCCAACATTTGATGTGGAGACATTACCCAATGAATGGCACTCTGTGGTAGCCAACATTTGATGTGGAGACATTACCCAATGAATGAATGGCACTCTGTGGTAGCCAACATTTGATGTCGAGACATTACCCAATGAATGGCACTCTGTGGTAGCCAACATTTGATGTGGAGACATTACCCAATGAATGAATGGCACTCTGTGGTAGCCAACATTTGATGTGGAGACATTACCCAATGAATGAATGACACTCTGTGGTATCCAACATTTGATGTGGAGACATTACCCAATGAATGAATGGCACTCTGTGGTAGCCAACATTTGATGTGGAGACATTACCCAATGAATGAATGGCACTCTGTGGTAGCCAACATTTGATGTGGAGACATTACCCAATGAATGAATGGCACTCTGTGGTAGCCAACATTTGATGTGGAGACATTACCCAATGAATGAATGGCACTCTGTGGTAGCCAACATTTGATGTGGAGACATTACCCAATGAATGAATGGCACTCTGTGGTAGCCAACATTTGATGTGGAGACATTACCCAATGAATGAATGACACTCTGTGGTATCCAACATTTGATGTGGAGACATTACCCAATGAATGAATGGCACTCTGTGGTAGCCAACATTTGATGTGGAGACATTACCCAATGAATGAATGGCACTCTGTGGTAGCCAACATTTGATGTGGAGACATTACCCAATGAATGAATGGCACTCTGTGGTAGCCAACATTTGATGTGGAGACATTACCCAATGAATGAATGGCACTCTGTGGTAGCCAACATTTGATGTGGAGACATTACCCAATGAATGGCACTCTGTGGTAGCCAACATTTGATGTGGAGACATTAGCCAATGAATGAATGGCACTCTGTGGTAGCCAACATTTGATGTGGAGACATTACCCAATGAATGGCACTCTGTGGTAGCCAACATTTGATGTGGAGACATTACCCAATGAATGGCACTCTGTGGTAGCCAACATTTGATGTGGAGACATTACCCAATGAATGAATGACACTCTGTGGTATCCAACATTTGATGTGGAGACATTACCCAATGAATGAATGGCACTCCGTGGTAGCCAACATTTGATGTGGAGACATTACCCAATGAATGAATGGCACTCTGTGGTAGCCAACATTTGATGTGGAGACATTACCCAATGAATGAATGACACTCTGTGGTAGCCAACATTTGATGTGGAGACATTACCCAATGAATGAATGGCACTCTGTGGTAGCCAACATTTGATGTGGAGACATTACCCAATGAATGAATGACACTCTGTGGTAGCCAACATTTGATGTGGAGACATTACCCAATGAATGAATGACACTCTGTGGTAGCCAACATTTGATGTGGAGACATTACCCAATGAATGAACGGCACTTTGTTGTAGCCAACATTTGATGTAGAGACATCACCCAATAAATGAACGAAGAAATGTTACTTTTCATGTTTGGTGACTCAAATTGAAACCACTTCCATAATATAACAATTTTATAAATTAGGGGAGCGTACTGGACTCGTGACATATCATCATCATCGTCGTCATCATCATCATCATTATGTGTCATACCGGTTGGCGTATCGATCACGTCCTTCAACAATCTTCTAAATACAGTGCATCGTATCACTTCTCTTGTTGACTGTTTTCCATGCCATGACACCAGGCTACTTAACTTGAAGATCTAAAGAGAGAAGACACTATTCCGACTGGCGGTCGACTTTACTCATGATCACGAGCTTACAGATTCATTCAGACATAAATGGGTAGCGGATGTTTTCTGGTGGTTTACGACAGCACTGGCGTAATAGCAACCACACCCCTCAACACATTAAATGTCAAATGTCTAGGAAAGTTTAATTTTATGAGCACTAACATTTTACTTTCAACGCCACTAGGTGGCGTAACGGTTCTATTTTCTTTTTTTTTTTATCTCCACATTACACGATCAGACAATTGTTTCCGTACTTCCGGTCAATATGGCGGATAGTCGGCAGGAACCATTGAGGCTCAGTCTGAAAAGTGTTCCTTGCTGCAGTTTCCTTATATTCCAGGCACGGCTTACTGCCGGAGCTACTGAGTTTAGTGCTCTGTGTTCACCGGGACCTGTATTTTTTTAATCCGGATCGTGTTTTGATATTCAAATTGCTTACGATGAATGATGATATCGTGTGATGAAGAACAGTTCAGCTGCGTTACACTTTCGGTTCCGCTTGGCCCTATGTCTTTTGGCGTGTGCTGTAGCTGCTATGATGGGGACTGCAGCTGCCTTTCTTTTTTTTTTTTTTTTTGATCCTTCAATAAGGTGAATTTTAATTCGGATGAATCCACTGGCACGGGAAGTTGAGCAGTTATGGATTTTAATTGTTTTGCAGTGATGCCGGGGCCTTCGACTAACCTTAACTAACAATTTTGTACATTTCCTGCTGATGTTGAGACGTAGTATTAAGCATTATAGAAGAGTAATGAACCAACACAACGTCGGTGCCATTAGTCACTGCACGTTCAGGGATGTACTATGGAGAAAATCTGAGCACTTATGGATTTGTCATGTCGACACAATAAGGTACCTCTACTGAGATGAAATGTGTCAGACGAATGGCAGGAAACAGTCTGAGAGATAAGATCAGAAATGAGGAAGTGAGAAAGAAGCTAGGAATCGCCCCCGCCATAGAATATATAAGGAAACAAAAGATAAAATGGTCTGACCACGTGACAAGGAAGAACGATCCAAACATAACACAACGAGCCTTCAACAAACGTTGCGAGAACACCAGACCCAAGGGTCGACCACGAAAATGAAGGATGGATGGAATATTATAAGCACTAGGAAAGATAACAGCAGCAGAGGTGAACAGAAGAGCAAAAGACCGCAAATTATATCTCCCCTCGACGCTGAAAGGCAAATGAGGAAGGAAAGAAGAAGAGGAAGATACAATCCGAATTACCTGTCGACTAAATTAAACAACTCATCTACGTCTACGTGGCTGGAGAACAGTGTAAATAAGGACTCGTCGGTGAAAATATAAGAAGTGTTATAAAAATTATCAGAATTAAGTTGGTAAAGATATAGACATGGTCACCGATTGGATGGTAAAGACAACGGACACATTTATGTTGCTTAGCTGGCAATGTACTGTAACTCAAGTCTCACATGGCAAGACGCTGTGTCGAGGAGCACGAGTTCGATCCTGCTTCGGGTTGTCTATTGTTCTTGTTGTTTTCTGTATTTCATTATTTCGTGGATTTTTTTCCGAGTGTTGCAAACATACCGATTGTTTCCATGAAATTAGTCAACAAACATTGATGAGAGAGATCTCATATAGATCTGTACGTAAATTATAATCTTGTTGGGCAGTAACGATCACAACTTAAAGTTTACGTTAAGTTGTTTTAGCATAATCATTATCAGTGTACATCGGATACACATACAGGTGATCTGATCTTCTCAAAACATGAATCTGCACAAAGCGATCAATGGCGAATGTCTGGTGATGTCCAATAACTGTCCACTCGTTAAGAATATCTCTTTGTGCCGATAATTTTTTTTTAATGTAAAGAGCCCTGTCACGCCATCTGGTGTATAGGAAATATGGTGTTCTCTATCTATCTATCTATTGACCTTCGAGCCGTAGCCGGCCCATAGGGCGTAGACCAAGATGCCCCTTCTCTTATGTAAATTTTTGTTCTAGCAGTTTTCAATTCTTTTAAAGATTTTTTATCAAATCTCGCCATTTGTCTCTGTTCTATGCAAGCAGCTCTATCTCATTGAGGGAGCCGATTCCTGCTGCTCTTGCCTTCTCTCATCAATGTTCTTCTCAGTGTCTCTTCGGGTCTTCCTCTTTTTCTCTTACCTGTAGTTTCCCACATGAGGGCTTGCTTTGCTATTCGGTTATTATCTCTTCTCATCACATGTCCAACATATGACCATCGTCTTTTCTTTATTACTGAAGACATTAGTGGTTGATTGGCGATTTCAATAATTTCCTCGTTTGTAGTATGGTGTTAGTTCCAATAATTTTTACAGACCTTCGGCACATCATTTTTGGGGTAATGTGGTCGGTATTACGCCCGTGCCCCTTTACTTTCCCAGAAAAAAATTCCGGTACCCATTTTAGGCTGGGTGAATTTGGAACCCGTCGATCAGGATCGAACTTCTTGTCCTTTGTAGTCCACTACACTAACAACTGAGCTATCACGGGTCCCTTGCTCTGACAATGTTCATCAATATTCCCAGTCAACGCAGAGACAGTGTCGATGCAGTTTTGACCTCAAATTCCAGGAAACCTATCTAGAGATGGCGCGATTCATTGAGCTTACTCATTGTTATTATCATTTCTTACCAAGTAAGTCACCGTTTGTTGTCATTGTCCCCGTGTTCTGAAGAAGGTCGCTGGCCGTCAGTATCTTGTTGTGTTCCTATTTTGTAAAGTTGTCCCCATAGCTTGGAGTGTATACTACACCCTACTACTGGCACTTTCTCATTATCTGTGTCGATCGCGTATCTCTTCTTTTCTCTTCTACCTTTTAGCTCCCTGGGGAGCATAGGTCTTCAACACTTTCCAAGTCGTTCTGTTTCTTGCCATTCTTTTAAGATCGTTCCATGTCTTCCACATCATCATCATCTTCATCACTGCATCTGTCTATCTTCTCCAAGAATTTCTTGGTCTTCCTCTTTGTCTTTTCCCCTGGGGATTCCAAAAAGGACCTGTTGTGTAATTCTCTCAGTTGGCTTCCGCAGTGTGTATCCAATCCAGCGCAATCGTCTTAGCTGTATCTCTTTATCCACTGGTAATTTACCGGTACATTTCCATAATTGTATGTTAGTGGTTTTGTCCTGCCATTTGCATCCTTTTATTCTGCGTAAGGTTCGATCCCAACCTACGGCTACCGGGTTCACCCAGCCTTAAATGGATACCGGATTGTTTTCTGGTAAAGTAAAGCAGCACGCGTGTAATACCGACCACATTACCTCAAAATTCATGTGCTGAAGGTCAGTAAAATATAGGGTCACTAACACCATATTTCCCTATACGTCACTTTGCGTGACGGGGGTACTTTACTTTTTTTTTAAGTATCCATTAATGAAAGTCTGTATCTTCATGATTGTCCATACGATTACGTATCATTACACTGTTATTGAATCCGCGCTCAGTTTATGAGCAAGAAATTCCGCTAACCACCATATATATATATATATATACACACACACCATAAATAGGTTTCACGACATCAAAGAGGCCTTGAACATGACATCAGAGGAAGTGAAAGATCTGGCTAGAAACAGAGATTCTTTCAGTAGAGCTGTGGTGTATGCAAATTGTTCTGCAAATAACATAATACATGATAGTTATCTCTCCCCCCCCCTCTCTCTCTCTGTCTCTCTCTCTCTGTCTCTCTCTCTCTCTCTCTATATATATATATATATATATATATATATATATATATATATATATATATATATATATAAGTAACTTTGTAACAGACATACATGTATAATAAGACAAAATACAATTATGCATATCTTGTGTATACCTGACTTACCTCCACTCATGCTAACCCGCCCATACATTGATTTTATCCACTCGTTTAAGCCTCGGATATTGTGTTAAGCTCAACATTGCGAAATGCTCTGCCTGCCCTCTCTCTTCTAAAACATCATAAATAACATATATTTTCAACCATTCTCTAAATTAAAACCATAACAGCAGTATTCAGAGGCAAGTCCACTGGCTATACTTTATTTGTGGCATCTGCAATTTGTGGCAACCCCATTTTCAAGTTTAAAAAAAATAATTTAAAAAATCATTGCTCATGATAAATCAATCTTTGTAGCAGAATTCGTGCAATTAATGTACAGGTATTTAAAGTACAGGTATTTGGGGTACAGGTATTAATTAATGTACAGGTATAATGGTAATTAAGACGGAGATGTAGACACGTATTTCAGATTGAATCTGAATGCTGGAGGCTGCCTTCAAGCTAAATATGAAAATCGTTACAGCGGAAGTAGTGCACAGTGTCAGTGTGACACTGGGACTGGATACTATATAAAACTGCGTAATATATAAAACTGGATACTATATAAAACTGGATACTATATAAAACGGGATACTATATAAAACTGGATACTATATAAAACTGCGTGCTATATAAAACTGGATACTATATAAAACTGGATACTATATAAAACTGGATACTATATAAAACTGGATACTATATAAAACTGGATACTATATAAAACTGCGTACTATATAAATCTGGATACTATATAAAACTGGATACTATATTAAACTGGATTTTATATATAACTGGATACTATATTAAACTGGATGGTATATTAAACTGGATATTACATTAAACTGGATATTATATAAAACTGGATACTATATTAAAATGCACTTTCGAGTATCTCTTTTAAACTTTTCTTTAAATTATAATATTACTTACTAAATTTACGTTCATCTATTCCTTCCACTTAATTTACTTCCATCTATTCCTTCTACTAAATTTACGGTCATCTATTCCTTCCACTAAATTTACGTTCATCTATTCCTTCTACTAAATTTACGTTCATCTATTCCTTCTACTAAATTTACTTCCATCTATTCCTTCCACTAAATTTACGTTCATCTATTCCTTCTACTAAATTTACTTCCATCTATTCCTTCTACTAAATTTACGGTCATCTATTCCTTCTACTAAATTTACTTCCATCTATTCCTTCCATTAAATTTACGTTCATCTATTCCTTCTACTAAATTTACTTCCATCTATTCCTTCTACTAAATTTACGTTCATCTTTTCCTTCCACTAAATTTACTTCCATCTATTCCTTCTACTAAATTTACGGTCATCTATTCCTTCTACTAAATTTACTTTCATTTATTCCTTCTACTAAATTTACGTTCATCTATTCCTTCTACTAAATTTACTTCCATCTATTCCTTCTACTAAATTTACGTTCATCTATTCCTTCTACTAAATTTACTTCCATCAATTCCTTCTACTAAATTTACGTTCATCTATTCCTTCTACTAAATTTACGTTCATCTATTCCTTCCACTAAATTTACTTCCATCTATTCCTTCTACTAAATTTACTTTAATCTATTCCTTCTACTAAATTTACGTTCGTCTATTCCTTCTACTAAATTTACTTTCATCTATTCCTTCTACTAAATTTACTTCCATCTATTCCTTCTACTAAATTTACTTTAATCTATTCCTTCTACTAAATTTACTTTCATCTATTCCTTCTACTAAATTTACTTCCATCTATTCCTTCCATTAAATTTACGTTCATCTATTCCTTC
This sequence comes from Megaustenia siamemsis, assembly GCA_032433765.1. NCBI lineage: Eukaryota > Metazoa > Mollusca > Gastropoda > Stylommatophora > Ariophantidae > Megaustenia > Megaustenia siamemsis. The sequence continues at coordinate 47,849,082 of JAVIAB010000091.1, read as the reverse complement.
TACTAAATTTACTTCCATCTATTCCTTCTACTAAATTTACGGTCATCTATTCCTTCTACTAAATTTACTTCCATCTATTCCTTCCATTAAATTTACGTTCATCTATTCCTTCTACTAAATTTACTTCCATCTATTCCTTCTACTAAATTTACGTTCATCTATTCCTTCCACTAAATTTACTTCCATCTATTCCTTCTACTAAATTTACGGTCATCTATTCCTTCTACTAAATTTACTTTCATTTATTCCTTCTACTAAATTTACGTTCATCTATTCCTTCTACTAAATTTACTTCCATCTATTCCTTCTACTAAATTTACGTTCATCTATTCCTTCTACTAAATTTACTTCCATCAATTCCTTCTACTAAATTTACGTTCATCTATTCCTTCTACTAAATTTACGTTCATCTATTCCTTCCACTAAATTTACTTCCATCTATTCCTTCTACTAAATTTACTTTAATCTATTCCTTCTACTAAATTTACGTTCGTCTATTCCTTCTACTAAATTTACTTTCATCTATTCCTTCTACTAAATTTACTTCCATCTATTCCTTCTACTAAATTTACTTTAATCTATTCCTTCTACTAAATTTACTTTCATCTATTCCTTCTACTAAATTTACTTCCATCTATTCCTTCCATTAAATTTACGTTCATCTATTCCTTCTACTAAATTTACTTCCATCTATTCCTTCTACTAAATTTACGGTCATCTATTCCTTCTACTAAATTTACTTCCATCTATTCCTTCCACTAAATTTACGTTCATCTATTCCTTCTACTAAATTTACTTCCATCTATTCCTTCTACTAAATTTACGTTCATCTATTCCTTCCACTAATTTTACTTCCATCTTTTCCTTCTACTAAATTTACGGTCATCTATTCCTTCTACTAAATTACTTTCATTTATTCCTTCTACTAAATTTACGTTCATCTATTCCTTCTACTAAATTTACTTCCATCTATTCCTTCTACTAAATTTACGTTCATCTATTCCTTCTACTAAATTTACTTCCATCTATTCCTTCTACTAAATTTACCTTCATCTATTCCTTCTCTAAATTTACGTTCATCTATTCCTTCCACTAAATTTACTTCCATCTATTCCTTCTACTAAATTTACTTTCATTTATTCCTTCTACTAAATTTACGTTCGTCTATTCCTTCTACTAAATTTACTTTCATCTATTCCTTCTACTAAATTTACTTCCATCTATTCCTTCTACTAAATTTACTTTCATCTATTCCTTCTACTAAATTTACTTTCATCTATTCCTTCTACTAAATTTTCTTCCATCTATTCCTTCTACTAAATTTACGGTGATCTATTCCTTCTACTAAATTTACTTCCATCTATTCCTTCCACTAAATTTACGTTCATCTATTCCTTCTACTAAATTTACTTCCATCTATTCCTTCTACTAAATTTACGGTCATCTATTCCTTCTACTAAATTTACTTCCATCTATTCCTTCTACTAAATTTACGGTCATCTATTCCTTCTACTAAATTTACTTCCATCTATTCCTTCTACTAAATTTACGGTCATCTATTCCTTCTACTAAATTTACGGTCATCTATTCGTTCACTTTACTATATTTCATTACTTCACTTTACATCTTAGGTTTACTTTATTTCTTTACCTTGCTTTCTTAATTTCTTCGCGCTCCTCTATTTCTTTACTTAAATTCTTTACTTTACTTTTCAATTCCTTCACTTTACTCTATTTATTTACTTTGCTCCTTTATTTCACTTACTTCTTCACTTTACACTACTTCTCTACACTACTTTGCTATATTTCTTCTCTTTACTTTACTTATTTACTTTATTCTACTACTACATTATTGTCCTCCTGGAATAATGTCTTCCTCTAGAGTTCTGTCCAGCCCACAGAGTCTTTTAGCGTGTCTTAAGTATTTCAGGTATTATGATGATACAGTCTTAATTGCTAAGAGTGAAAATGAGTTACAATAAATGTTAGACATTATAGTGAAAGGAAACAAAAATAAAGGACACAGCCTTAATAGCAGAAAAGCCGGAAGTAATGGTAACAACAAAGAAAAAATCATCACCGCAGTGCACAATAAAAGACACGTGAACAATATTAAAACAAGTAAATGAATTTAAATATTTGGGAACTTTGTTAACCTCAGACAGAAGATGTTCAACAGAGGTGAGATGCAGAATGGCTGAGGCATAAGTAGCTTTAAAAAAAAATAGGAAGATACTGTGCAATCCATTTTTGACAATAGAAACAAGAAAAAGAGTTCTTAAATGTTATGTAAAGTCAGTCTTAACATATGGATGTGAATCATGGACAATAGGACAACAGACAAGAAAATCACTGGAGTCTGTAGAAATATGGTTTTACAGAAGAATGTTGAGAATACCATGGACAGCTAAGAAGAGTAATGAAAACGTTCTAAAAGAGGCCAAAACAAAAAGAGAGCTAATTTCCAATATTAGGAAGAAACAATCATCAATTTTTGGCCATGTAATGAGAAGGGAACAGCTGGAATATATTGTAACAACTGGAAAAATCGAGGGACGAAGAGATAGAGGAAAACAAAGAGAAAAGATTCCAGACAGCTTAATATAATGGCTTGGCAGAAGGTCAACAACAGAAATTATAAATAACGGTACTTGATGATGATGATGATGATGAAGTATTTCAGTTTCCTCTAAAGTGGTCCTTATAAACCACTTCTTTTCAATGTTTAGATCTTTTAATGTCTGCATTGCACTTTTTTCGCTATCCAATTTGTGCTAAGAATTGTTCTGTTGCATTTTGCTTTGAATCAACCCATTGTCTTCATTGTAGTTTGTGTGCTCATTTTGGGCCATGTTAAAAGACACAACAGCCTACTAAAAGTAATCCTGGAGGGGAAAATACAAGGTAAAAGAGGTAGAGGCAGACCACGACTAACATGGAGGAGTAATATCAAAAGATGGACAAACCAGCCTATGACAACCTGCACTGTCAAAGCAAGAGACATAGCAGAATGGCGCTCCATGGTAGCCAACCTTCGTTGCTGAGATGGTACTCGATGATGATGATGATGATGAATTTGTGCTAAGAATTGTTCTTTTGAATTTTGCTTCGAATGAACCAATTTTCTTCATTGTAGTTTGTGTGATTGTAAACGATTCACATCCATGTGTTGATGTAGGGAAGATTCATGCCTTCTGTAGTTTTATTGTTTCGTTAATTTTATGTAATACATTCTTCATAGCATTATATTTTTACCTCAATTTTAATTAATTATATTTTTAAAAGGTAAAGATCCTCGTCACGCCAAGTGGCGTATAGTAAATATGGTGTAAGTGACCATAATTTTTACAGACCTATAGTACCTGATTTTTTGCGGTAAAGTGGTCGATATCATGCCCGTGCCGCTTTACTCTCCCAGAAAAAAAACAACCGGTACCCATTTAAGGATGGGTGAATCCGGAAGCCGTCGGTTGGGATCGAATCCTACCTTTATCGTTTTTAGTCCAGTTCGCTAATTAATTGTATTCATGATCAAGTACCGGGCCTACTGGCGTAGGTGACTATGTCTCTCCACAATTTTTCAATCTCGACAGTTTTTTATCATTTCTGTTGTTGACCTTCTGCCAAGCCATTCTCTTAAGATGTCTGGTATTTTTCCTCTTTGCTTTCCTCTATCTCTTCGTCCCTCATTTTTTTCCATTTGTTACAATATATTCCAGTTTTTCTCTTCTCATTAAGCTAATTAATTGTATTACTTTACTTTAATTATAGTACATTAATTTGCAATGCACCACATTATTTTTTGCATTAAACTATCAGATTTATCTTGTTTTTACCTTATATTACCTTATATTTTCTTATATTTCCTTATATTTCCTTTTATTCCCTTGATCGCAGACAAACAAAGCAGTCAATGCTTCGTATATCTAGTTTTATTTTATTTTATTTTTTTTTTTGGGGGGGGGGGGCAACAAAAAAGTTTCATTACTTAAAGCTATTCATTGTCATCCTTCGTATGGTGCCCAATGTCCGGCCCACACTATTTATCACAGTTTCCACTACCATCCGTTAGGCTGTGTCGTCTAATCATTCACCTTCTCCTACTTACATAATTTTAGTTGGCATCACGGCTCTCTATAAGTGTCTACAGCACATAGATCTCGTACCTAGACATATAAAGAGAGTGTATAAAAACTGAGGAGCATTCTAGGGTCTTTTCCCCGCAGAGTGCGCACGGAAATAGGGTTATAAACTATGCAGGGTCGCTGTAAAAATAGCAATTATGTACCAGATGTATTTTCATGTTCCTTTTACATAAGGAACACTATAATCAATGCAACAAATCGAATGGTTTCCCACCGTAACAGACGCAAAATAAATTGCAATAAAAAATTCGGCTGGCACATAAAGAAGACCAGAACGTAACAATCGACATTTTTCGAGAACATCATGAGAAGAGGAAAGTTGGAATACTTGGTTACAGCTCGCAAAATACAGGGAAAGAGAGATCGCTGATGACAACGTGAAAAGATACTATATAGCTTGGTGTCACGGCATGGAAAACAGTCAACAACAGATTTCGTACGATGCACTGTGGATAGAAGGTGTGGAAGGACATGATCGCCTTATCTGTAATTTATGCCAACATTAAACAATCCCTAACAGTTAATAGTCGAAATATGGCCGCCCACAGCGCAAAAATTATTATTCCCTAAATGTTTACACATGCCACAGTATATTTCCATCACTGATTCTTTTTGACTTAGTCGAACTTATTTGTTCGACCTCGATTACTTTCAATTCCTTCATGTAGATCATTGTACAAGTCGAATGAAAGGTCTATCTTTAACATTCTGCGCTACAGTATTATCTGTATGCTTTTTTTTTCAAAACAAGTTCAAAAAGATGATTGTTTTCTCATCATGTTGGAATATACCAGCTTGAAAGACAACTAAGGTGTCGATGACAAACAGCTGTGATAACATGCATAACGAACCTCTCAAGCATCCATAGCTTAATTATATAATACAGTAGTACCTATTTGTAAGGGAGCTGCGATAGCTCAGTGGTTAGTGAACTGGACTACAAAAAGGACAAGGGGTAGGGTTCGATCCCAACCGATGGCTTCCGGGTTCACCCAGCCTTAAATGGGTACCGGATTTTTTCTGGGAAAGTAAAGAGGCACGGGCGTAATACCGATCACATTACCGCAAAAATGATGTGCCGAAGGTCTGTACAATTTATGGTCACTAACACCTATACGCCACTTGGCGTGACGGGTGCACTTTACTTTTTGTTTTCACCAAATTGTAGCAAACTATGAATATCTGGGATTTGTAGTAATTAACATGGAGACTGCAAGAAGCAGAGCAAAAGAAGATTAGCAATAGCAACACAACAATTAAATTCCACGAAGAATATGAGGCACAATACTAGTAAGTCAGTAACATTTAAATTACTGACATATCTTATCTATTCACATTTTATCAATAGCAAAATATGGTTGTGAATTATGGACAATCTTGCAAATAGCAAAGAAAAAAATTGACTAACTCGAAACAAAATGGTACAGAAAAGTAATCAATACGCCTCGAATAATGAAAAAAGTGCAATGAAAATATATAAAAAGACTTAAACATGAAAAAGTACTGGTTTATAAACATCTTTCAGAGAGAATTAAAATACTACGGCCCTGCGAAAGGACACAGTGGCCTGGGAAAAACACTACTGGAAGACATGGTGCCAGGACGACTAGACAGGGGCAGATGATCAAGAAGAGGGTTTCAAGACATCAAAGACATATTGAATATCATCATCATCATCAAGTCCCAGGCCTAGTGGCGTAGGTGATCATGTCTCTCCACAACTTTCGATCTCGGCAGCTATTTATCATTTCTGTTGTTGACCTTCTGCCAAGCCATTCTCTTAAGCTGTCTGTTATTTTTTCTCTTTGCTTCCCTCTATCTCTTCGTCCCTAATTTTTCCAGTTGTTACAATATATCCCAGTTGTTCTCTTCTCATTACATGGCCAAAAAATGATGATTAGCTCTTCCTAACATTGGAAATTTGGCTCTCTTTTTGCGTTGACCTTTCTCAGAACCTCTTCATTACTCTTCTTAGCTGTCCATGGTATTCTCAACATTCTTCTGTAAAACCACATTTCTACAGACTCCAGTGATTTTCTTGTCTGTTGTCCTATTGTCCATGACTCGCATCCGTATGTTAAGACTGGCTCTACGTAACATTTAAGAACTCTTTTTCTTGTTTCTATTGTCAAAAATGGATTGCATAGTATTTTCCTCATTTTTTAAAGCTGCTTTTGCCTGAGCCATTCTACATCTCACCTCTTCTGCCTTGCAGGTAAGCTCGGGAGAGTACCCCGAAGTAAAAGAACCCCACTGCCTTGTGGGTGAGACTTTGTAGTCGAAAGCTAGCGGAGTCAACCGTAAACAAACCGACGGAAGGCAACAGAAAACCACCGTCGTAATTTCTTTGTACAATCATGAATCGCCACAGGTGATACCCGATCGTCATTAAGCTACTGTAAGCAAAATAAAGATTAAACAAACTCTAAAGATAGGTACTTGGAATGTGAGAACACGTATATTGAATATAGCAGCAGAAAAAGTGGAAGATCTGGATGGAAACAGATTTTTCAAGACTGGCTGTGGTAAACGCAGCGTTCTCCAAATGACATGCGACCTGATGATGAAGCTTAGTAGAATGCTCAAATGTTATTTTGATTGGTGTAACCTGTTGTTGTTTCGCTCATCCATCTCTAAATTGTTTCCTTTTATCCCAACCTTCCATTACCACGCACTTCAGTTATGTTAATGTAACCATGCTCTTCAGTTATGTTAATGTAACCATGCTCTTCAGTTATGTTAATGTAACCATGCTCTTCAGTTATGTTAATGTAACCATGCTCTTCAGTTATGTTAATGTAACCATGCTCTTCAGTTATGTTAATGTAACCATGCTCTTCAGTTATGTTAATGTAACCATGCTCTTCAGTTATGTTAATGTAACCATGCTCTTCAGTTATGTTAATGTAACCACGCACTTCAGTTATGTTAATGTAACCATGCTCTTCAGTTATGTTAATGTAATTATGCTCTTCAGTTATGTTAATGTAACCACGCACTTCAGTTATGTTAATGTAACCATGCTCTTCAGTTATGTTAATGTAACCACGCACTTCAGTTATGTTAATGTAACCATGCTCTTCAGTTATGTTAATGTAACCACGCACTTCAGTTATGTTAATGTAACCACGCACTTCAGTTATGTTAATGTAACCATGCTCTTCAGTTATGTTAATGTAATCATGCACTTCAGTTATGTTAATGTAATCATGCACTTCAGTTATGTTAATGTAATCATGCACTTCAGTTATGTTAATGTAATCATGCACTTCAGTTATGTTAATGTAATCATTACTGCTAGTCTCTCTATCGACCTTTCGAGCCCTAGTCGGCCCATAGGGTATAGACTCACATACTCTTTTCCCATTTCTAAATTTTCTTTTCTGCAGTCTCAATCCTTGCAAAGATCTTTTATTAAATCTCGCCATTTGTCTCTTTGTTCTATGCAAGCATCTCGATCTCATTGAGGGAGCAGATTCCTGCTGTATTTGTCTCTCTGATCAATGTTCTTCGCAGTTTTACTCTGGGTCGGTCTCTTTTCCTCTTATCTGTTGTTTCCCATATGAGGACTTGCTTTGCTATTCGGTTATTTTCTCTTCTCATCACATGTTCAACATATAGCCATCGTCTTTTCTTTATTACTGAAGATATTAGTAGTTGATTAGCGATTTCTCTAATTTCCTCGATTGCTTTGAATTCGTTCCACGCTATACCAAGTATTTTCCTTAGACATGTATTTTCGAATGCGTTCAACTTTGTTTCTATGTATCTTGTTGTTTTCCAGCTCTCACATGCATATGTAAGGGTTAAAATAGTACATTTGATTTGAATATTCTAAGTTTTGTGTTTGTGCTGATGAGTTTTAATGTCCACGTCATTTCAAGGCTTCAGAAAGACATTGCTGCTTTAGCCATTCTGATTATAATCCCTTTGCTTGTATCCCCATCCAGATCAGTGTGTTTTCCAAGACAGATAAAGTGATCGATCTCTTTCACTGTTTTGCTTTCCATGTATATTCTTTCATCTGTTGGTACCAATCTTTTCATGACTGATTTAAGCCCTATTTTGCTGGCTGTTTTGATATTGCATTTGTGTTTTCTTGCATGTTTTTATGCTAGTACCATGTGATTTATATTAATAGATAATAACGTCTTCATGTACATCCGTGTGGCTTTCAGGACCCTGTCCACAGGCAGGGGAGAAAGAATAGAGCCTCTGTCACGTGACACGCATGTGGTTAAAGTGCCAGTGGTCATGTCAAACTCTTCGCCGGTGCTACTGATTTCACGCATATGAGCTGACGTCATCTTCTCTGTTTTCGCTAGTTTCTGACGTGAGTGCTTCATACTGGAGAAGGTACTGAAGAGGGGATCTCAGCGCTATAGAGTTGTGTGTTATGTAATGCATATGATCTGTGGACTAGATTAGACTAATTTTTAAATTGGTTTTTCTCGTGATTTATGTCTTGATTAGTGTTATGTTTGGTCCTACTTTGTGGTTGCCTCTTTTGCAGATTGCAGGACAGATTCTGTTTTGACAGTGAGTCAGCGACCCATAACTGACTTCTTGCGTTTGTCCATTGCAGTCGCCACGAGGTTTTCAAGTTTTATCTTTCACTTCATTACCGCTCGGAAAAAAAACCGTTTGATAATATTATCATTCCAATCCACGTTCTGCTCTGTGAGAGGGAAGCCACTGGAATATATTGTGACAAATGGAATATATTGTGACAGATGGAAAGTATTGTGATAACTAAAATATACTGTGACAACTAGAATATATTGTGACAATTCGAATATATTGTGACAACTAGAATATATTGTGACAAATCGAATATAGTGTGACAAATGGAACGTATTGTGACAACTAGAATATATTGTGACAAATGGAATATATTGTAATAGATGAAACCTATTGTGACAACTAGAATATATTGTGACAAATGGAATATATTGAAACAGATGGAACCTATTGTGACAACTAGAATATATTGTGACAAAAATAATATATTGTAACAGATGGAACGTATTGTGACAACTATAATGTATTGTGACAATTGGAATATATTATGACATCTGGAATATATTATGACATCTGGAATTTTGTGTGACATCTGGAATGTATTGTGATAACTGGAAAACATTGTGACAGCTATAATATATGCTGAAAGCTTTAATATTATGTGACAGCTGGAAACAAATTGGGACAATGACAAATGGAAACATATTGTGACATCTGGAATATATTGTGACAACGAGAATAATTCGTGACAGCTGAAATATATTGCAACATTGGACATGTGACAATATATAAGGACTTTGTAAATCTATAGTTGGCTGTGGTTGCGCCCATGGTACAGTAAAATAAGAAAATCCACAGTACAGTAAAATAAGAAAATCCACATTACTGTAAAATAAGAAAAGCCACAGTACAGTAAAATAAGAAAACCAACGGTACAGTAAAATAAGAAAATCCACAGTACAGTAAAATAAGAAAATCCTTGGTACAGTAAAATAAGAAAACCCATGGTACAGTAAAATAAGAAAATCCACAGTACAGTAAAATAAGAAAATCCATGGTACAGTAAAATAAGAAAACCCATGGTACAGTAAAATAAGAAAATTCACAGTACAGTAAAATAAGAAAATCCATGGTACAGTAAAATAAGAAAATCCACAGTACAGTAAAATAAGAAAATCCATGGTACAGTAAAATAAGAAAATCCACGGTACAGTAAAATAAGAAAACCCATGGTACAGTAAAATAAGAAAATCCATGGTACAGTAAAATAAGAAAATCCATGGTACAGTAAAATAAGAAAATCCACAGTACAGTAAAATAAGAAAACCCATGGTACAGTAATGAGAGAAAATCGACAGCACAATAAGAAAAATGTTTATTTTTTTTTTATCCAATCAGAGATTTTACTCTCCAGCTCTGTAACTTTCTTCATGTCTCCCCAATGCCTGACCGTAAAAATGGGAATAAATACCGTAATTGGTTGTAATGATTGACTATTTTTATTTGTTTGTGGATGCCAGCATTTATATCTCTCGCTAATTCCCGTTGGGGAACGGGGACTGCAGAGATTAATGTGGATGCCACTTTTCCCCCATTTTTTCCCAAACCGGCAGTCATGTGCCATGCACACAGACATTCTATGATTTCAGAAGTCGTCTAAGTTTTATTATCAAGAGTTTCAACATTTTAAAATAGTTTTATTTTTCCTATCGATATTTGCCCAGGATGCGGCCATTACAGGCCTACCTGTTTCGATTTCAATATGGCACGTTTTATTTATCGAGTGCCAAGTGCACACGGGACCTCCTATTTCTTTCCCGTTTTCCGAGAGGGATAGATGTCGGATCTTGCTATACCCAGAGACAAACAATAAGAAATGAATATTATTATAGAGGAAACAGACTAAAACTATGATCATAAATAAAGAAAATACTAAAAACTCACAAGTGGATATTAAAATTGAAGGAATTGACCTGGAGATAGTTCAGAACTATAACTACCTTGGACATACTATAAGCAGTGATGGAAAATGTAAAACTGACACAATTAAAAGAATAGGAATGGCAAAAAGTAATTTTAATGTCATGAAGAACATACTAATATCAAAACAAATAGCACCATGGCTAAAACTAAGAATAGCAAAACATTATGTCTTCTCAACATTCATATATGGTGCAGAAACATGGACATTAGACAAGAAAACAGAACAGAGAATTGAAGCCTTTGAAATGTGGATATATAGAAGAATAGGTAGAATTGGATGGAAGGAAAATAAAATAAACGATCTTCTTCTTCTTCTTTCCTTCCTCATCTGCCTTTCAGCGTCGAGGGGAGATATAATTTGCGGTCTTTTGCTCTTCTGTTCGCCTCTGCTGCTGTTATGTTTCCTCGTGCTTCTAATATTCCATCGATCCATCTTTTTCGTGGTCAACCCTTGGGTCTGGTGTTCTCACAACGTTTGTTGAAAGCTCGTTGTGTTGCGTTTTGTTCTTTCTGCCTTGTCACGTGGCCGAACCATTTTATCTGTTGTTTCCTTATATATTCTATGGCTGGGGCTATTCCTAGCTTTTTTCTCAGTTCTTCATTTCTGATCTTATATCTCAGACTGTTTCCTGTCATTCGTCTAACACATTTCATCTCTGTAGAGGTTATTTTTCTTATTGTTCTTGCATCTAGGGTCCAGGTCTGGCATTGGTAGCACAACGTTGGGATGAAGATTATATTGTATAGTGCTCGTTTTGCCTCCAGACTTATTTCCTTGTTGGACAATAGTGGTAATAACTGTCCGATGATTTGACAAGCTTTGATGCATCTTGATTCTATCTCTGCTGTTTGGGAATTATCGTTTGTCATTAGACTTCCTAGGTATTTGAATTCCTCTACTTGTTTTAGTTGTCTGCCTTCTATAGTTATGTTGATGTTCTGTTTATTTTTGGCGACGTTCATGACTTCTGTTTTGTTGATGTTGATTTTCATGTTGTATTTTGTGCCTGAGATGTTGAGTTTGTTTACGTGTTCTTGTAGGTCTTCTATTGTTTCATGTATTAGTGCCTGGTCGTCTGCAAATAGAAGCTCGTTGACCTCCTCTGTCTCTGATGGGTTGGCTAGCTTGTATATATAGCCCATGTATGTAATAAACAGTAGGTGGGATATACGCACCCCAGTCTTACACCTGATCTAACTTCGAAGTGGTCTGTGTAGCCTGTTGCTGTTCTGACCCTGCAGCTGCTGTTGGCGTAACGACTTTTAATAATGTTGGTTAGATGTTGGCTTACTCCGTATGTTGTTAGTATCTCCCACAGTTGTTCTCTGTTTACTCTGTCGAAACAAACGATGAAGTCTTAAAACAACTAAAAATGACAAGAGAACTACTAAACACAATTCAAACAAGACAAATGAGATTTTTGGGCCATGTTGAAAGACACAATAGCCTACTAAAAGTAATCCTGGAGGGGAAAATACAAGGTAGTAGAAGGCAGACCAAGACTAACATGGACGAGTAACATCAAAAGATGGACAAACCAGAATATGACAACATGCACCATCAAAGCAAGAGACAGAGCAGAATGGCGCTCCATGGTAGCCAACCTTCGTTGCGGAGATGGCACTCGATGATGATGATGATGATGATGATGATGATTATAGAGGGAAACTTCCGAATGCTATAATCATGAGAACACCTGCGCGAAAGACATTGTCCGCGGTAGCTTTTTTTTTATTTAGTTGAGTGGCAATGTTTCTTAGCATTTGGCTTTCCGGAGCAAGGCGTTGTTCCACTGAGTACGGGTTCGATCCTGTTTCGGTCCATATATTGTTCTTTGTTTTTTTTGTTTTTTTTTTCTGTTGTCGATTATTTGTTCTTTTTTCCGTGTGCTGTAAACATAACTCTTACTCTGAATTGATATACTCAGAGACTGTGGGCTGTAAACATAACTCTTACTCTGAATTGATATACTCAGAGACTGTGGGCTGTAAACATAACTCTTACTCTGAATTGATATACTCAGAGACTGTGGGCTGTAAACATAACTCTTACTCTGAATTGATATACTCAGAGACTGTGGGCTGTAAACATAACTCTTACTCTGAATTGATATACTCAGAGACTGTGGGCTGTAAACATAACTCTTACTCTGAATTGATATACTCAGAGACTGTGGGCTGTAAACATAACTCTTACTCTGAATTGATATACTCAGAGACTGTGGGCTGTAAACATACCTCTTACTCTGAATTGATATACTCAGAGACTGTGGGCTGTAAACATAACTCTTACTCTGAATTGATATACTCAGAGACTGTGGGCTGTAAACATAACTCTTACTCTGAATTGATATACTCAGAGACTGTGGGCTGTAAACATAACTCTTACTCTGAATTGATATACTCAGAGACTGTGGGCTGTAAACATAACTCTTACTCTGAATTAATATACTCAGAGACTGTGGGCTGTAAACATAACTCTTACTCTGAATTGATATACTCAGAGACTGTGGGCTGTAAACATAACTCTTACTCTGAATTGATATACTCAGAGACTGTGGGCTGTAAACATAACTCTTACTCTGAATTGATATACTCAGAGACTGTGGGTGGGTAAAACAAGGAAGAAACCACTGAGTGTAAGAGAACAATTCCCATCGCTTGTAACGGGACTCGAACCCGTGACATTCTTGTCTAGAGGCCGATGCCGTACTTCTATACCACCCAGCTACCGATAGATTACCTGATTACCTAATCTGTAGTAGTTGTCAATATAAAGTTTTAGCTCATTCAAAGGAGAAATGAACAAAATAGAAATAGAAAATGAAACGTTATGGTTAAAACGTCATGTAACGCGTGGTCAACACAAATCAGAACGACGTATCGGCTCAATAGGCCTTCAGCAGGAATAAACATACAACACATACACAAATATGTATTTACAATTTTAAAAAATTAGAAAAAGATATATAGAATAATGTACTAAACAATATACTACAATAATATATGTATATGAATATATTTATCTCTGAATGACTTCTCCATATGTGAATATGATTGAGAGCATCTGGCAAGTGATCGCACATCATGGAGAGCTTATATAAAAAAACGGTATAACATCATTTGAGACTGTGCTAAGACAAAACTTAGAAGAGAACATACTCATGAAAAAGGATGAAAAACCATGTGGACCAGTGGGCCTGACATGTTCATTCTGTGGCCGTGTGTGTTTGTCAAACATTGGTAGAATTAGCCACGAGAGAAGCTGTTCGACACAAACAAAACCTCAAACAAATACACAATAGCCTTTACTAGACTGTCTGAGAAGACGAAAAGGGCCATATAATATATATATCTATATATATATATATATATATATATATATATATATATATATATATATATATATATTATATATATAATGTAACACACTTAACCTGACAGCTGACTTCATGTGAGAGTCTTGAATCCTACTTTGATTGAGTCCTGATCGCAGACAGAGAGAGAGAGAGAGAGATAATATTGCGGCTCATATATATATATATATATATATATATATATATATATATGTATATATATAATATATATATATATATATATATTACATTTTAAAAATATATACTACGTGTTTATTCTAGTGTATTATTATTATTATTATTTGTTTTTGTAGATACATATTTGTATGTGTGTTGTATGTTTGTTCCTGCTGAAGTCCTATTGAGCTGAAACGCACATCTGGTTTCTGTTGTCCATTTGTTACATGAAGCTTTAATTATATAGTTTTTTTTTAATTTTTGTTCTATATTTACTTTTGTTCATTTCTCCTCACCAGTAGCTTTACTGCAGCTTTACGGCATATGTATGCTTTTATGTGCATTGAATTGATTCACAGGTTTCCTTAGGAAGTTACCAAACTTCTTTACGACTATCGATGCTGATCGATGCTGAACACAAGCATGTATTGACTTGAACTAATTATTTTTCCGGAGAAATCCCATGCGCTATCAACATTGTCTGCAAATTATCTCTCAAAATACTACATCACCTTTGTGGTGTTTGTTAACTTTGGTGTAAATGTATGTCATTCTTTCTGAAATATGGGAGCCGTGATAGCTCATTGGTTAGTGAACTGGACTACAATGGACAAGAGGTAGGGTTCGATTCCTTCTGACGGCTTTCGGGTTCACCCAGCCGGAATTGGTACCTGATTTTTTTCTGGGAAAGTAAAGCGGTACGGGCGTAATACCGACTACATTACCCTAAAAACGATGTGCCGAGGGTCTGTAAAATTTATGGTTACTAACACCATATTCCTATAGGACACTTGGCGTGACGGGGGTGCTTTACTTTACTTAGTTTTTTTCTTAAATATGTTATTTCATGTCTTTAAGGTGCGAGTGGCCGTGCGGCTAAAACCACTGTTTCTCTGGCTAAAAAGCCGACGTACTGTGTTCGAAGCTCGCGGTAGACAGAACGGATTTTTTCTATCGGGGGTGAAATAAAAATCCCGAGTCTCACACGTCGTGGCGACTGCTTTGACCAAGCGGCCTTTATCCCTCTGGTTCTGTCGTGAGGCCCCCCCACCTCCCCTTCTCCAACATACACCAGCAATGGTAATTTGTGTGGTAAAAACAGTTAAAAAAAAAAAAAGTACGTCGTTGAGGTTTAAGAATCAACATATGTTTCATATGGATATGCTAGATAATCTTAACCTGTTCGTTAGATTCAAAGATTTTTTTTTCTTTCTTGATGATTCTGTGGGACATTCTGTGTATCTTTCTGTGTGATTATGTCAAAGCACTGAGTAATTATTTATAATTTTCGCAGTTATTGAGTTTTTTTTTTCACTTTTTTTCCTAACTTTATAATTTCGCTTTGTTCTTTGTCTGTGATGCTCTCTCCAATTACTAAATTTCTAGAGAATGTTGTTTCAAAAAGTTAAACTGCCGTTGCATGTTCTTCGAGTATTTTTAAATTCCGGTTGTCTTGACCTGACGGTGATTCACTCCCTTGATAGCTGAAAGATTTATTCTTTCTGTGAAATGTCTCTTTTTGTTACTAGATCCATTTCGGCTTCGAGATTATTCAGCAATATCTTTGATGATTTCTTTTTGAGTTTCCTCTGAGTGTTTTCTTCTTATGCTTTTTATGTAGAAATGAAAGCTCGGCTTTTGTCTGTCTTGTGTGATGTTTTCACTTCGCTTTCTGTTGATATTCTTTGTTATTTTCACCGTTTCTCTTATACACTTTGGGGGATCGAAGCAGCCACAATGATTAAGTTTAGTTCTTTTGACAACTTCAGTCATTATCGTGTTCTTTAATTGCATACGTCACACAATGTGAAATCCTGTCAGTCAGTTTTAACCATCTTTTAAAAATCAATTTTATAACATAATCCACCCTCTGAAACGAAACAAACCGCATTCTTAAAAACCTAGAAGCTATATATATATATATTGTTGCGGTTTCCTCATATTCCAAGTCCATGAGGGACTGGTTGGTCTCAAGTCAAGACACCGGTCTCGAGACAGAGAGGTTGTGGGTTCAAATCTCGGCTACACCGGTTGGGATTTTTATTTATGATTTCTCTCTGCGGCAACCACCCCTTGTTTTCAGCATGGCTGGTATTATGCCCGTGCCATTTTACCTTCCCAGAAAAAAATTTGGTACCCATTTAAGGTTGGGTGAATCTGGAAGCCATCGATCAGTATTGAACCCGACCTCTTGTCCTTTGTAGTCAGGTTCTCTAACCACTGAGCTATTGCGGCTCCCCATTATCATGGGATGCTTTTTCATTTATTTTCTAACTCTGCAACTCTTTTCTACCCAGTTCCTACCTCGAGCTCTGCGCATTCTTCTTTATTTTTCTTTATCTTTTGTGGTATACCATCACAAGACATTTATTTTAGGTTAACAAACCATTTTGTTTGTCGGTCTATGCAGTTCAATATATCTTCCCAGACGGAAAGATGTTAAAGAGTTGTAATTATTGTATCTTATTTATTTCTCTTGTTATTTTATAGTTGGATTCAGAGCACATCACATTGATCACAACGTTAATCATGACAGACTATTTTCAGAACACATAAATCATAGTCATGTTTATTAACTTCTATTATTCTTGGCACGTGATACAATATAGAGGATGCACTTCTCTTGAATTAATGTTCGTTAATTCTGGACGTTCAGAGACTATCGCCGGTGACTATTGAACAGTCCATAAGCCCATGGGCATAACTTGTTATTCTATCACTAACTACTGATGATCGCTATCATATGTCACTACTATAGTCTATTAAGAACTCAGTGGTTAGTGAACTGGACTACCACGGACAAGGGGTAGGGTTCGATCCCAACCGACGGCTTCCGGGTTCACCCAGCCTTAAATGAGTACCGGATTTTTATGGGAAAGTAAAGCAGCACGGCGTAATACTGACCACATTACCCCAAAATCATGTGCTGAAGGTCTGTAAAATATAGGGTCAATAACACCATATTTCCCTATACGCCACTTGGCGTGACGGGGGTACTTTACTTTTTTTTTATAGTCTATTAAGAAGTGGATGCAGGCTAAGTTACCTGCCCCATCTTTCATACACGTTTACTGTTACAAAGAGATGGGAAGATACAATCGAAGAATGGACCTGCCTTGATTTCACAAATACTTGGAGAGTGACTAATACATTAAACATGATATTAAGCAGCCAAATCTGTAGAGAGGCGAGACAAACTATGACGTTTCGACAAAATCCTTCATCAGGTACGAGAGAATTAATATTTATACAAGAACAGACACGATGTGAAAAGCACTACTTTATCACAAATGTAAACGCAGAAATTAAACATTGATTTGAACAAAGAAAACGGCGGAACAGGAAGAGTGGTCAGGATTTAACGTGCGCTGTTTGTCACAAAATAGTTAGTCAATAAGACAGGCAGGATCTCGAGGGTCGAGAAGGAGCCATATACAGTAAAGAAAAAAATTGAAACGGTCTCATGAGGATAAACGAAGGAAGAGAGTGGAAGAGGAGGGCGGAGATTAAGGATGGGAAATGCCCAAACGGATTATGAATCGGTTCTCCAAAGCGAACAGACTCTAGGTGTCAGAGAGGCAAAAGACGGTATCAGTAACTTGGAAATCATTAGAGGTATAATAGCCAGGAGATTTTCTTCCGAAAGGCAGGGTTATATGATGAGAAGGCAGGGCAGAAATGAAGAAAGGAAGAGAAAAAAAGAAGAAGCATGGGGAAAAGAAAGGAGCGTTAAAGGAAAGAAGGAAAGGAGAGAGGAAGGGAGGGAGGAATGAATGAAGGAAGGAATGAATGAAGGAAGGAAGGAAGGAAGGAAGGAAGGAAGGAAGGAAGGAAGGAAGGAAGGAAGGAAGGAAGGAAGGAAGGAAGGAAGGAAGGAAGGAAGGAAGGAAGGAAGGAAGGAAGGAAGGAAGGAAGGAAGGAAGGAAGGAAGGAAGGAAGGAAGGAAGGAAGGAAGGAAGGAAGGAAGGAAGGAAGGAAGGAAGGAAGGAAGGAAGGAAGGAAGGAAGGAAGGAAGGAAGGAAGGAAGGAAGGAAGGAAGGAAGGAAGGAAGGAAGGAAGGAAGGAAGGAAGGAAGGAAGGAAGGAAGGAAGGAAGGAAGGAAGGAAGGAAGGAAGGAAGGAAGGAAGGAAGGAAGGAAGGAAGGAAGGAAGGAAGGAAGGAAGGAAGGAAGGAAGGAAGGAAGGAAGGAAGGAAGGAAGGAAGGAAGGAAGGAAGGAAGGTGGGGCAACAACTAAGAATGTCTGAAGGCCGAAGAGGTTGATAACCATATCTTTGTATCTCTCTCGACACCCGAATGAGTACAAGATGAAATGAAGAAACAAAGAAAGCAGTCAGAAAGAATACCTGTTACATGTTGAATAAAAAATTAAATATCCACACAATAGTTTAATATTAAAATTTGTTTGAAGCACCAGTCATTTATTTTATAAAACATAACACGGCAATGAGAAATGCACAAAATATGAAAGATTGCTGCTATTGCTACATGAAGAAGGTCAGAATCGACATTTTAAAAAAAAGGAAACAAATGCCACAGATAGATATAATTGAAGCATACTAGCAAAGATCGTACACAAAAAAACAAGACAAAAACATGGTGAGGAAAGATAAGACGCAACAATGAAAACAACAAAAACGACTTCCGTTTCCCATTCAAATACATGCGTTCAACATGTAGCAATGAAAGGACTACTAAGATTTGACAAATTCTTGAGTGATTTTCGTTGGGACATCGATATTTCTGTGAAGATAGGAAAGCATATTATTAACATTATATTATTAAGCAATACATAATTTAGATACAAAATTGCAATACAAACTTTAAAATAGAACTAACGTGCATTTAATTTCAA
Organism: Megaustenia siamemsis; assembly: GCA_032433765.1. Lineage (NCBI taxonomy): Eukaryota > Metazoa > Mollusca > Gastropoda > Stylommatophora > Ariophantidae > Megaustenia > Megaustenia siamemsis. The sequence goes on along the minus strand of JAVIAB010000091.1, from coordinate 47,830,048 downwards.
ATTAAACACAAGTTATAAATCAGTTATAATACAAAACAACAATTTACAAGTAACTTATCAACAGAAAATTATCAACTAAACACGAAGAATTAAGTAACAAGAAAAAAAAATGATATTCCCAAACAAAATCTTGTTTAGAGAATTAAAAAATGAAATCATCATCATCATCATCATTGAGTGCCGTCTCCTCTTTGGAGTGTGGCTACTAAGGAGCGCCATTCCGCTCTGTCTCTTGGTTTGATAGATCATGTTGTCTTAGACTGACTTGTCCATCTTTTGATGTTGCTCGTCCATGTTAGTTTTTGGTCTGTCTCTTTTACCTTGTATTTTCCCTTCCAAAATATTTTTAGCAGGCTGCTGTGTCTTTTAATATGCCCCCAAAATCTCGTTTGTCATGTTCGAAAAAATGAAATACCAACACTTTATTTCGCAAATAAAAGTAAAATACAATACGATATACAATAATTTATATTCCACTCGTCCACTAAAGAAATAAGAGATGATTATTGTAAAAAAAAAAAAGTGTCTCAAATTAGAATTTATCATTTCTTAAAAATTAAAATGCAAATGAAATAACACTATCATCTTTTAAACAAGAATTAATTAATTATAATTTTAGAGAATGTAAAGTACGGAGTGTTATTTTTTTACCTGCAAAAAAAAAAAAAAAAAAAAAAAAAACAGCCGATTTTTTTCCATTTTTTTCCCCCAGTGAAATGGAAATATAATCCACTTTGTCCACCAATCAAAACTCACACCAAATTGTGCAGGCTTTTTTTTCTTAATTGGCCGCGTTGAAGGCCAAATTTGTATCACGTTTTAAATGGAATTGGGCTCTTATCCAGGATTTGACCCATCAACAAGTTATCTTAATGCTGAGAAATCCAGTGACGTTCATTATTCTAGTGGAATGTCAAAGACGGGATATAAAATGTGCCAAATTGAGCAAAACAAATCTCTTTAAATCCCCATTTACACTATTTTTTAGAAGAAAGTCGACATTTTCATAGAGGCGGAGCTAAAGTATTTGACACCCAATAAAACTCGCTTCTATTATATTTATTTTATTTCTCGTTAGGACCGCTTCTACTTTACGGTGTACTTCTTTCATCTCTCTGGTATGCTTTTATTGATTTATTTATTCTTTTATTATCACTTAGCAGCAACTTCTTCATTCCTATATCTCGCCTTCTTCTTTGTATCATATTAATCACCTACTTCCTGCATCTTTCCTTCATTTGGTACATCTTTCTTCCCCTAGGATACAACACTATTCCCCTTAAACACAATCTTTCGACATAACCTTTCTTTCCTTTTCTGACACACTGACTTATTGTTTCGTTTTAAATGTTCATACTTTTATTCTTTCTTTAATATTCACATTGCTATTTGATACACAGTATCTTCTAAATAAGAGGTATCTTCTTTACTACACGCAGTATCTTCTTTATGACACGCAGTATCTTCTTTACACACAGTATCTTCTTGATGAGACACATTATCTTCTTTTTGATAAACAGTATATTCTTTATGATAAAAAGTATCTTCTTAATGATAAACAGTATCTTCTTTATGACATAAAGTATCTTCTTTATGACATAAAGTATCTTCTTTATGATAAACAGTAACTTCTTTAAGAGACACGGTATCTTCATTATGGAACACAGTATCTTCTTTATGACACACAGTATCTTCATTATGAAACAACGTATTTTCTTTATGACACACAGTATCTTCTTTATGAGACACAGTATCTTCTTTATGACACACAGTACCTTCTTTATGAGACACAGTTTATTTTTTATGACACACAGTATCATCTTTATGAGACACCGTATCTTCCTTATGACACACAGTATCTTCTTTATGACACACAGTATCTTCTTTATGAGACACCGTATCTTCTTTATGACACACAGTATCTTCTTTATGAGAAACAGTATCTTCTGTATGAGACATAGTATCTTCTTTATGAGACAACGTATCTTCATATGACACACAGTATCTTCTTTATGACACACATTATCTTCTTTATGAGACAGTTTCTTTTTTATGACACACAGTATCTTCTTTATGAGACAGTTTCTTTTTTATGACACACAGTATCTTCTTTATGAGACACCGTATCTTCTTTATGACACACAGTACCTTCTTTATGAGTCACCGTATCTTCTTTATGACACACAGTATCTTCTTTATGAGACACAGTATCTTCTTTATGAGGTACAGTATCTTCTTTATGAGACAACGTATCTTCTTATGACACACAGTATCTTCTTTATGACACACAGTATCTTCTTTATGAGACACCGTATCTTCTTTATGACACACAGTACCTTCTTTATGAGACACCGTATCTTCTTTATGACACACAGTATCTTCTTTATGAGACACAGTATCTTCTTTATGAGGCACAGTATCTTATTTATGAGACAACGTATCTTCTTATGACACACAGTATCTTCTTTATGACACACAGTATCTTCTTTATGACACACAGTATCTTCTTTATGAGACAGTTTCTTTTTTATGACACACAGTATCTTCTTTATGAGACAGTTTCTTTTTTATGACACACAGTTTTCTTCTTTATGACACACCGTATCTTCTTTATGACACACAGTATCTTCTTTATGACACACAGTATCTTCTTTATGACACACATAATCTTTTTTATGACACACAGTATCTTCTTTATGACACTCATAATCTTCTTTATGACACACATAATCTTCTTTATGACACACAGTATCTTCTTTATGACACTCAGAATCTTCTTTATGACACACAGTATCTTCCTTATGACACACAGTATCTTCTTTATGACACACAGTATCTTCTTTATGACACACAGTATCTTCTTTATGAGACACAATATCTTGTTTATAACACACAGTATCTTCTTTATGACACACAGTATCTTCTTTATGACACACAGTATCTTCTTTATGACACACATAATCTTCTTTATGACACACAGTATCTTCTTTATGACACTCAGAATCTTCTTTATGACACACAGTATCTTCTTTATGACACTCAGAATCTTCTTTATGACACACAGTATCTTCTTTATGACACTCAGAATCTTCTTTATGACACACAGTATCTTCTTTATGACACTCAGAATCTTCTTTATGACACACAGTATCTTCTTTATGACACTCAGAATCTTCTTTATGACACACAGTATCTTCTTTATGACACTTAGAATCTTCTTTATGACACACAGTATCTTCTTTATGACACTCAGAATCTTCTTTATGACACACAGTATCTTCTTTATGACACTCAGAATCTTCTTTATGACACACAGTATCTTCTTTATGACACTCAGAATCTTCTTTATGACACACAGTATCTTCTTTATGACACTCAGAATCTTCTTTATGACACACAGTATCTTCTTTATGACACTCAGAATCTTCTTTATGACACACAGTATCTTCCTTTCAATATAAAACACACAATTTCCTTACAATTTATTTCATTTGATACACCCACTTCTTTTTCTTATATTTAAGAACTATCTATTATTATAAATACCCACTCCATTAATTTGGTAATAGTATCTTTCTTTTGTTATCATCACCCACTCCATTAATTTGGTAATAGTATCTTTCTTTTGTTATCATCACCCACTCCATTAATTTGGTAATATTATCTTTCTTTTGTTATCATCACCCACTCCATTAATTTGGTAATAGTATCTTTCTTTTGTTATCATCACCCACTCCATTAATTTGGTAATAGTATCTTTCTTTTGTTATCATCACCCACTCCATTAATTTGGTAATATTATCTTTCTTTTGTTATCATCACCCACTCCATTAATTTGGTAATAGTATCTTTCTTTTGTTATCATCATCTACTTTTTTAATTCTGTAAGAACATCTCTCTAAATTTAGCCGCGATAGCTCACTGATTAATGAAACTGCAAAGGACAAAGATGTCGGGTTCCATCCTGATTGACAGCTTTTTGTTTCCATCCTTAAATAGGTACCTGATTTTTCTGGGGAAGTAAAGCGGCACGGGTGTAATAACGACAATTTTACCCCAAAAATAATGTACCGAAGGTCTATAAAAATTATGCTCACTAACTTCATATTCCCCATATGTCACTTGCTGTGACGGGGCTCTTCAATTTTTACTCTCTCTACACTCTCTGTTTACTCTGTCGAAACAAACGATGAAGTCTTAAAACAACTAAAAATGACAAGAGAACTACTAAACACAATTCAAACAAGACAAATGAGATTTTTGGGCCATGTTGAAAGACACAATAGCCTACTAAAAGTAATCCTGGAGGGGAAAATACAAGGTAGTAGAAGGCAGACCAAGACTAACATGGACGAGTAACATCAAAAGATGGACAAACCAGAATATGACAACATGCACCATCAAAGCAAGAGACAGAGCAGAATGGCGCTCCATGGTAGCCAACCTTCGTTGCGGAGATGGCACTCGATGATGATGATGATGATGATGATGATTATAGAGGGAAACTTCCGAATGCTATAATCATGAGAACACCTGCGCGAAAGACATTGTCCGCGGTAGCTTTTTTTTTATTTAGTTGAGTGGCAATGTTTCTTAGCATTTGGCTTTCCGGAGCAAGGCGTTGTTCCACTGAGTACGGGTTCGATCCTGTTTCGGTCCATATATTGTTCTTTGTTTTTTTGTTTTTTTTTTTCTGTTGTCGATTATTTGTTCTTTTTTCCGTGTGCTGTAAACATAACTCTTACTCTGAATTGATATACTCAGAGACTGTGGGCTGTAAACATAACTCTTACTCTGAATTGATATACTCAGAGACTGTGGGCTGTAAACATAACTCTTACTCTGAATTGATATACTCAGAGACTGTGGGCTGTAAACATAACTCTTACTCTGAATTGATATACTCAGAGACTGTGGGCTGTAAACATAACTCTTACTCTGAATTGATATACTCAGAGACTGTGGGCTGTAAACATAACTCTTACTCTGAATTGATATACTCAGAGACTGTGGGCTGTAAACATAACTCTTACTCTGAATTGATATACTCAGAGACTGTGGGCTGTAAACATACCTCTTACTCTGAATTGATATACTCAGAGACTGTGGGCTGTAAACATAACTCTTACTCTGAATTGATATACTCAGAGACTGTGGGCTGTAAACATAACTCTTACTCTGAATTAATATACTCAGAGACTGTGGGCTGTAAACATAACTCTTACTCTGAATTGATATACTCAGAGACTGTGGGCTGTAAACATAACTCTTACTCTGAATTAATATACTCAGAGACTGTGGGCTGTAAACATAACTCTTACTCTGAATTGATATACTCAGAGACTGTGGGCTGTAAACATAACTCTTACTCTGAATTGATATACTCAGAGACTGTGGGCTGTAAACATAACTCTTACTCTGAATTGATATACTCAGAGACTGTGGGTGGGTAAAACAAGGAAGAAACCACTGAGTGTAAGAGAACAATTCCCATCGCTTGTAACGGGACTCGAACCCGTGACATTCTTGTCTAGAGGCCGATGCCGTACTTCTATACCACCCAGCTACCGATAGATTACCTGATTACCTAATCTGTAGTAGTTGTCAATATAAAGTTTTAGCTCATTCAAAGGAGAAATGAACAAAATAGAAATAGAAAATGAAACGTTATGGTTAAAACGTCATGTAACGCGTGGTCAACACAAATCAGAACGACGTATCGGCTCAATAGGCCTTCAGCAGGAATAAACATACAACACATACACAAATATGTATTTACAATTTTAAAAAATTAGAAAAAGATATATAGAATAATGTACTAAACAATATACTACAATAATATATGTATATGAATATATTTATCTCTGAATGACTTCTCCATATGTGAATATGATTGAGAGCATCTGGCAAGTGATCGCACATCATGGAGAGCTTATATAAAAAAAACGGTATAACATCATTTGAGACTGTGCTAAGACAAAACTTAGAAGAGAACATACTCATGAAAAAGGATGAAAAACCATGTGGACCAGTGGGCCTGACATGTTCATTCTGTGGCCGTGTGTGTTTGTCAAACATTGGTAGAATTAGCCACGAGAGAAGCTGTTCGACACAAACAAAACCTCAAACAAATACACAATAGCCTTTACTAGACTGTCTGAGAAGACGAAAAGGGCCATATAATATATATATCTATATATATATATATATATATATATATATATATATAATATATATAATGTAACACACTTAACCTGACAGCTGACTTCATGTGAGAGTCTTGAATCCTACTTTGATTGAGTCCTGATCGCAGACAGAGAGAGAGAGAGAGAGATAATATTGCGGCTCATATATATATATATATATATATATATATATATATATATATATATATATATATATATATATGTATATATATATATATATATATATATATTACATTTTAAAAATATATACTACGTGTTTATTCTAGTGTATTATTATTATTATTATTTGTTTTTGTAGATACATATTTGTATGTGTGTTGTATGTTTGTTCCTGCTGAAGTCCTATTGAGCTGAAACGCACATCTGGTTTCTGTTGTCCATTTGTTACATGAAGCTTTAATTATATAGTTTTTTTTAAATTTTTGTTCTATATTTACTTTTGTTCATTTCTCCTCACCAGTAGCTTTACTGCAGCTTTACGGCATGTGTATGCTTTTATGTGCATTGAATTGATTCACAGGTTTCCTTAGGAAGTTACCAAACTTCTTTACGACTATCGATGCTGATCGATGCTGAACACAAGCATGTATTGACTTGAACTAATTATTTTTCCGGAGAAATCCCATGCGCTATCAACATTGTCTGCAAATTATCTCTCAAAATACTACATCACCTTTGTGGTGTTTGTTAACTTTGGTGTAAATGTATGTCATTCTTTCTGAAATATGGGAGCCGTGATAGCTCATTGGTTAGTGAACTGGACTACAATGGACAAGAGGTAGGGTTCGATTCCTTCTGACGGCTTTCGGGTTCACCCAGCCGGAATTGGTACCTGATTTTTTTCTGGGAAAGTAAAGCGGTACGGGCGTAATACCGACTACATTACCCTAAAAACGATGTGCCGAGGGTCTGTAAAATTTATGGTTACTAACACCATATTCCTATAGGACACTTGGCGTGACGGGGGTGCTTTACTTTACTTAGTTTTTTTCTTAAATATGTTATTTCATGTCTTTAAGGTGCGAGTGGCCGTGCGGCTAAAACCACTGTTTCTCTGGCTAAAAAGCCGACGTACTGTGTTCGAAGCTCGCGGTAGACAGAACGGATTTTTTCTATCGGGGGTGAAATAAAAATCCCGAGTCTCACACGTCGTGGCGACTGCTTTGACCAAGCGGCCTTTATCCCTCTGGTTCTGTCGTGAGGCCCCCCCACCTCCCCTTCTCCAACATACACCAGCAATGGTAATTTGTGTGGTAAAAACAGTTAAAAAAAAAAAAAGTACGTCGTTGAGGTTTAAGAATCAACATATGTTTCATATGGATATGCTAGATAATCTTAACCTGTTCGTTAGATTCAAAGATTTTTTTTTCTTTCTTGATGATTCTGTGGGACATTCTGTGTATCTTTCTGTGTGATTATGTCAAAGCACTGAGTAATTATTTATAATTTTCGCAGTTATTGAGTTTTTTTTTTCACTTTTTTTCCTAACTTTATAATTTCGCTTTGTTCTTTGTCTGTGATGCTCTCTCCAATTACTAAATTTCTAGAGAATGTTGTTTCAAAAAGTTAAACTGCCGTTGCATGTTCTTCGAGTATTTTTAAATTCCGGTTGTCTTGACCTGACGGTGATTCACTCCCTTGATAGCTGAAAGATTTATTCTTTCTGTGAAATGTCTCTTTTTGTTACTAGATCCATTTCGGCTTCGAGATTATTCAGCAATATCTTTGATGATTTCTTTTTGAGTTTCCTCTGAGTGTTTTCTTCTTATGCTTTTTATGTAGAAATGAAAGCTCGGCTTTTGTCTGTCTTGTGTGATGTTTTCACTTCGCTTTCTGTTGATATTCTTTGTTATTTTCACCGTTTCTCTTATACACTTTGGGGGATCGAAGCAGCCACAATGATTAAGTTTAGTTCTTTTGACAACTTCAGTCATTATCGTGTTCTTTAATTGCATACGTCACACAATGTGAAATCCTGTCAGTCAGTTTTAACCATCTTTTAAAAATCAATTTTATAACATAATCCACCCTCTGAAACGAAACAAACCGCATTCTTAAAAACCTAGAAGCTATATATATATATATTGTTGCGGTTTCCTCATATTCCAAGTCCATGAGGGACTGGTTGGTCTCAAGTCAAGACACCGGTCTCGAGACAGAGAGGTTGTGGGTTCAAATCTCGGCTACACCGGTTGGGATTTTTATTTATGATTTCTCTCTGCGGCAACCACCCCTTGTTTTCAGCATGGCTGGTATTATGCCCGTGCCATTTTACCTTCCCAGAAAAAAATTTGGTACCCATTTAAGGTTGGGTGAATCTGGAAGCCATCGATCAGTATTGAACCCGACCTCTTGTCCTTTGTAGTCAGGTTCTCTAACCACTGAGCTATTGCGGCTCCCCATTATCATGGGATGCTTTTTCATTTATTTTCTAACTCTGCAACTCTTTTCTACCCAGTTCCTACCTCGAGCTCTGCGCATTCTTCTTTATTTTTCTTTATCTTTTGTGGTATACCATCACAAGACATTTATTTTAGGTTAACAAACCATTTTGTTTGTCGGTCTATGCAGTTCAATATATCTTCCCAGACGGAAAGATGTTAAAGAGTTGTAATTATTGTATCTTATTTATTTCTCTTGTTATTTTATAGTTGGATTCAGAGCACATCACATTGATCACAACGTTAATCATGACAGACTATTTTCAGAACACATAAATCATAGTCATGTTTATTAACTTCTATTATTCTTGGCACGTGATACAATATAGAGGATGCACTTCTCTTGAATTAATGTTCGTTAATTCTGGACGTTCAGAGACTATCGCCGGTGACTATTGAACAGTCCATAAGCCCATGGGCATAACTTGTTATTCTATCACTAACTACTGATGATCGCTATCATATGTCACTACTATAGTCTATTAAGAACTCAGTGGTTAGTGAACTGGACTACCACGGACAAGGGGTAGGGTTCGATCCCAACCGACGGCTTCCGGGTTCACCCAGCCTTAAATGAGTACCGGATTTTTATGGGAAAGTAAAGCAGCACGGCGTAATACTGACCACATTACCCCAAAATCATGTGCTGAAGGTCTGTAAAATATAGGGTCAATAACACCATATTTCCCTATACGCCACTTGGCGTGACGGGGGTACTTTACTTTTTTTTTATAGTCTATTAAGAAGTGGATGCAGGCTAAGTTACCTGCCCCATCTTTCATACACGTTTACTGTTACAAAGAGATGGGAAGATACAATCGAAGAATGGACCTGCCTTGATTTCACAAATACTTGGAGAGTGACTAATACATTAAACATGATATTAAGCAGCCAAATCTGTAGAGAGGCGAGACAAACTATGACGTTTCGACAAAATCCTTCATCAGGTACGAGAGAATTAATATTTATACAAGAACAGACACGATGTGAAAAGCACTACTTTATCACAAATGTAAACGCAGAAATTAAACATTGATTTGAACAAAGAAAACGGCGGAACAGGAAGAGTGGTCAGGATTTAACGTGCGCTGTTTGTCACAAAATAGTTAGTCAATAAGACAGGCAGGATCTCGAGGGTCGAGAAGGAGCCATATACAGTAAAGAAAAAAATTGAAACGGTCTCATGAGGATAAACGAAGGAAGAGAGTGGAAGAGGAGGGCGGAGATTAAGGATGGGAAATGCCCAAACGGATTATGAATCGGTTCTCCAAAGCGAACAGACTCTAGGTGTCAGAGAGGCAAAAGACGGTATCAGTAACTTGGAAATCATTAGAGGTATAATAGCCAGGAGATTTTCTTCCGAAAGGCAGGGTTATATGATGAGAAGGCAGGGCAGAAATGAAGAAAGGAAGAGAAAAAAAGAAGAAGCATGGGGAAAAGAAAGGAGCGTTAAAGGAAAGAAGGAAAGGAGAGAGGAAGGGAGGGAGGAATGAATGAAGGAAGGAATGAATGAAGGAAGGAAGGAAGGAAGGAAGGAAGGAAGGAAGGAAGGAAGGAAGGAAGGAAGGAAGGAAGGAAGGAAGGAAGGAAGGAAGGAAGGAAGGAAAGGAAGGAAGGAAGGAAGGAAGGAAGGAAGGAAGGAAGGAAGGAAGGAAGGAAGGAAGGAAGGAAGGAAGGAAGGAAGGAAGGAAGGAAGGAAGGAAGGAAGGAAGGAAGGAAGGAAGGAAGGAAGGAAGGAAGGAAGGAAGGAAGGAAGGAAGGAAGGAAGGAAGGAAGGAAGGAAGGAAGGAAGGAAGGAAGGAGGAAGGAAGGAAGGAAGGAAGGAAGGAAGGAAGGAAGGAAGGAAGGAAGGAAGGAAGGAAGGAAGGAAGGAAGGAAGGAAGGAAGGAAGGAAGGAAGGAAGGAAGGAAGGAAGGAAGGAAGGAAGGAAGGAAGGAAGGAAGGAAGGAAGGAAGGAAGGAAGGAAGGAAGGAAGGAAGGAAGGAAGGAAGGAAGGAAGGAAGGAAGGAAGGTGGGGCAACAACTAAGAATGTCTGAAGGCCGAAGAGGTTGATAACCATATCTTTGTATCTCTCTCGACACCCGAATGAGTACAAGATGAAATGAAGAAACAAAGAAAGCAGTCAGAAAGAATACCTGTTACATGTTGAATAAAAAATTAAATATCCACACAATAGTTTAATATTAAAATTTGTTTGAAGCACCAGTCATTTATTTTATAAAACATAACACGGCAATGAGAAATGCACAAAATATGAAAGATTGCTGCTATTGCTACATGAAGAAGGTCAGAATCGACATTTTAAAAAAAAAGGAAACAAATGCCACAGATAGATATAATTGAAGCATACTAGCAAAGATCGTACACAAAAAAACAAGACAAAAACATGGTGAGGAAAGATAAGACGCAACAATGAAAACAACAAAAACGACTTCCGTTTCCCATTCAAATACATGCGTTCAACATGTAGCAATGAAAGGACTACTAAGATTTGACAAATTCTTGAGTGATTTTCGTTGGGACATCGATATTTCTGTGAAGATAGGAAAGCATATTATTAACATTATATTATTAAGCAATACATAATTTAGATACAAAATTGCAATACAAACTTTAAAATAGAACTAACGTGCATTTAATTTCAAATTAAACACAAGTTATAAATCAGTTATAATACAAAACAACAATTTACAAGTAACTTATCAACAGAAAATTATCAACTAAACACGAAGAATTAAGTAACAAGAAAAAAAAATGATATTCCCAAACAAAATCTTGTTTAGAGAATTAAAAAATGAAATCATCATCATCATCATCATTGAGTGCCGTCTCCTCTTTGGAGTGTGGCTACTAAGGAGCGCCATTCCGCTCTGTCTCTTGGTTTGATAGATCATGTTGTCTTAGACTGACTTGTCCATCTTTTGATGTTGCTCGTCCATGTTAGTTTTTGGTCTGTCTCTTTTACCTTGTATTTTCCCTTCCAAAATATTTTTAGCAGGCTGCTGTGTCTTTTAATATGCCCCCAAAATCTCGTTTGTCATGTTCGAAAAAATGAAATACCAACACTTTATTTCGCAAATAAAAGTAAAATACAATACGATATACAATAATTTATATTCCACTCGTCCACTAAAGAAATAAGAGATGATTATTGTAAAAAAAAAAAAGTGTCTCAAATTAGAATTTATCATTTCTTAAAAATTAAAATGCAAATGAAATAACACTATCATCTTTTAAACAAGAATTAATTAATTATAATTTTAGAGAATGTAAAGTACGGAGTGTTATTTTTTTACCTGCAAAAAAAAAAAAAAAAAAAAAAAAAACAGCCGATTTTTTTCCATTTTTTTCCCCCAGTGAAATGGAAATATAATCCACTTTGTCCACCAATCAAAACTCACACCAAATTGTGCAGGCTTTTTTTTCTTAATTGGCCGCGTTGAAGGCCAAATTTGTATCACGTTTTAAATGGAATTGGGCTCTTATCCAGGATTTGACCCATCAACAAGTTATCTTAATGCTGAGAAATCCAGTGACGTTCATTATTCTAGTGGAATGTCAAAGACGGGATATAAAATGTGCCAAATTGAGCAAAACAAATCTCTTTAAATCCCCATTTACACTATTTTTTAGAAGAAAGTCGACATTTTCATAGAGGCGGAGCTAAAGTATTTGACACCCAATAAAACTCGCTTCTATTATATTTATTTTATTTCTCGTTAGGACCGCTTCTACTTTACGGTATACTTCTTTCATCTCTCTGGTATGCTTTTATTGATTTATTTATTCTTTTATTATCACTTAGCAGCAACTTCTTCATTCCTATATCTCGCCTTCTTCTTTGTATCATATTAATCACCTACTTCCTGCATCTTTCCTTCATTTGGTACATCTTTCTTCCCCTAGGATACAACACTATTCCCCTTAAACACAATCTTTCGACATAACCTTTCTTTCCTTTTCTGACACACTGACTTATTGTTTCGTTTTAAATGTTCATACTTTTATTCTTTCTTTAATATTCACATTGCTATTTGATACACAGTATCTTCTAAATAAGAGGTATCTTCTTTACTACACGCAGTATCTTCTTTATGACACGCAGTATCTTCTTTACACACAGTATCTTCTTGATGAGACACATTATCTTCTTTTTGATAAACAGTATATTCTTTATGATAAAAAGTATCTTCTTAATGATAAACAGTATCTTCTTTATGACATAAAGTATCTTCTTTATGACATAAAGTATCTTCTTTATGATAAACAGTAACTTCTTTAAGAGACACGGTATCTTCATTATGGAACACAGTATCTTCTTTATGACACACAGTATCTTCATTATGAAACAACGTATTTTCTTTATGACACACAGTATCTTCTTTATGAGACACAGTATCTTCTTTATGACACACAGTACCTTCTTTATGAGACACAGTTTATTTTTTATGACACACAGTATCATCTTTATGAGACACCGTATCTTCCTTATGACACACAGTATCTTCTTTATGACACACAGTATCTTCTTTATGAGACACCGTATCTTCTTTATGACACACAGTATCTTCTTTATGAGAAACAGTATCTTCTGTATGAGACATAGTATCTTCTTTATGAGACAACGTATCTTCATATGACACACAGTATCTTCTTTATGACACACATTATCTTCTTTATGAGACAGTTTCTTTTTTATGACACACAGTATCTTCTTTATGAGACAGTTTCTTTTTTATGACACACAGTATCTTCTTTATGAGACACCGTATCTTCTTTATGACACACAGTACCTTCTTTATGAGTCACCGTATCTTCTTTATGACACACAGTATCTTCTTTATGAGACACAGTATCTTCTTTATGAGGTACAGTATCTTCTTTATGAGACAACGTATCTTCTTATGACACACAGTATCTTCTTTATGACACACAGTATCTTCTTTATGAGACACCGTATCTTCTTTATGACACACAGTACCTTCTTTATGAGACACCGTATCTTCTTTATGACACACAGTATCTTCTTTATGAGACACAGTATCTTCTTTATGAGGCACAGTATCTTATTTATGAGACAACGTATCTTCTTATGACACACAGTATCTTCTTTATGACACACAGTATCTTCTTTATGACACACAGTATCTTCTTTATGAGACAGTTTCTTTTTTATGACACACAGTATCTTCTTTATGAGACAGTTTCTTTTTTATGACACACAGTTTTCTTCTTTATGACACACCGTATCTTCTTTATGACACACAGTATCTTCTTTATGACACACAGTATCTTCTTTATGACACACATAATCTTTTTTATGACACACAGTATCTTCTTTATGACACTCATAATCTTCTTTATGACACACATAATCTTCTTTATGACACACAGTATCTTCTTTATGACACTCAGAATCTTCTTTATGACACACAGTATCTTCCTTATGACACACAGTATCTTCTTTATGACACACAGTATCTTCTTTATGACACACAGTATCTTCTTTATGAGACACAATATCTTGTTTATAACACACAGTATCTTCTTTATGACACACAGTATCTTCTTTATGACACACAGTATCTTCTTTATGACACACATAATCTTCTTTATGACACACAGTATCTTCTTTATGACACTCAGAATCTTCTTTATGACACACAGTATCTTCTTTATGACACTCAGAATCTTCTTTATGACACACAGTATCTTCTTTATGACACTCAGAATCTTCTTTATGACACACAGTATCTTCTTTATGACACTCAGAATCTTCTTTATGACACACAGTATCTTCTTTATGACACTCAGAATCTTCTTTATGACACACAGTATCTTCTTTATGACACTTAGAATCTTCTTTATGACACACAGTATCTTCTTTATGACACTCAGAATCTTCTTTATGACACACAGTATCTTCTTTATGACACTCAGAATCTTCTTTATGACACACAGTATCTTCTTTATGACACTCAGAATCTTCTTTATGACACACAGTATCTTCTTTATGACACTCAGAATCTTCTTTATGACACACAGTATCTTCTTTATGACACTCAGAATCTTCTTTATGACACACAGTATCTTCCTTTCAATATAAAACACACAATTTCCTTACAATTTATTTCATTTGATACACCCACTTCTTTTTCTTATATTTAAGAACTATCTATTATTATAAATACCCACTCCATTAATTTGGTAATAGTATCTTTCTTTTGTTATCATCACCCACTCCATTAATTTGGTAATAGTATCTTTCTTTTGTTATCATCACCCACTCCATTAATTTGGTAATATTATCTTTCTTTTGTTATCATCACCCACTCCATTAATTTGGTAATAGTATCTTTCTTTTGTTATCATCACCCACTCCATTAATTTGGTAATAGTATCTTTCTTTTGTTATCATCACCCACTCCATTAATTTGGTAATATTATCTTTCTTTTGTTATCATCACCCACTCCATTAATTTGGTAATAGTATCTTTCTTTTGTTATCATCATCTACTTTTTTAATTCTGTAAGAACATCTCTCTAAATTTAGCCGCGATAGCTCACTGATTAATGAAACTGCAAAGGACAAAGATGTCGGGTTCCATCCTGATTGACAGCTTTTTGTTTCCATCCTTAAATAGGTACCTGATTTTTCTGGGGAAGTAAAGCGGCACGGGTGTAATAACGACAATTTTACCCCAAAAATAATGTACCGAAGGTCTATAAAAATTATGCTCACTAACTTCATATTCCCCATATGTCACTTGCTGTGACGGGGCTCTTCAATTTTTACTCTCTCTACACTCTCTGTTTACTCTGTCGAAACAAACGATGAAGTCTTAAAACAACTAAAAATGACAAGAGAACTACTAAACACAATTCAAACAAGACAAATGAGATTTTTGGGCCATGTTGAAAGACACAATAGCCTACTAAAAGTAATCCTGGAGGGGAAAATACAAGGTAGTAGAAGGCAGACCAAGACTAACATGGACGAGTAACATCAAAAGATGGACAAACCAGAATATGACAACATGCACCATCAAAGCAAGAGACAGAGCAGAATGGCGCTCCATGGTAGCCAACCTTCGTTGCGGAGATGGCACTCGATGATGATGATGATGATGATGATGATTATAGAGGGAAACTTCCGAATGCTATAATCATGAGAACACCTGCGCGAAAGACATTGTCCGCGGTAGCTTTTTTTTTATTTAGTTGAGTGGCAATGTTTCTTAGCATTTGGCTTTCCGGAGCAAGGCGTTGTTCCACTGAGTACGGGTTCGATCCTGTTTCGGTCCATATATTGTTCTTTGTTTTTTTGTTTTTTTTTTTCTGTTGTCGATTATTTGTTCTTTTTTCCGTGTGCTGTAAACATAACTCTTACTCTGAATTGATATACTCAGAGACTGTGGGCTGTAAACATAACTCTTACTCTGAATTGATATACTCAGAGACTGTGGGCTGTAAACATAACTCTTACTCTGAATTGATATACTCAGAGACTGTGGGCTGTAAACATAACTCTTACTCTGAATTGATATACTCAGAGACTGTGGGCTGTAAACATAACTCTTACTCTGAATTGATATACTCAGAGACTGTGGGCTGTAAACATAACTCTTACTCTGAATTGATATACTCAGAGACTGTGGGCTGTAAACATAACTCTTACTCTGAATTGATATACTCAGAGACTGTGGGCTGTAAACATACCTCTTACTCTGAATTGATATACTCAGAGACTGTGGGCTGTAAACATAACTCTTACTCTGAATTGATATACTCAGAGACTGTGGGCTGTAAACATAACTCTTACTCTGAATTAATATACTCAGAGACTGTGGGCTGTAAACATAACTCTTACTCTGAATTGATATACTCAGAGACTGTGGGCTGTAAACATAACTCTTACTCTGAATTAATATACTCAGAGACTGTGGGCTGTAAACATAACTCTTACTCTGAATTGATATACTCAGAGACTGTGGGCTGTAAACATAACTCTTACTCTGAATTGATATACTCAGAGACTGTGGGCTGTAAACATAACTCTTACTCTGAATTGATATACTCAGAGACTGTGGGTGGGTAAAACAAGGAAGAAACCACTGAGTGTAAGAGAACAATTCCCATCGCTTGTAACGGGACTCGAACCCGTGACATTCTTGTCTAGAGGCCGATGCCGTACTTCTATACCACCCAGCTACCGATAGATTACCTGATTACCTAATCTGTAGTAGTTGTCAATATAAAGTTTTAGCTCATTCAAAGGAGAAATGAACAAAATAGAAATAGAAAATGAAACGTTATGGTTAAAACGTCATGTAACGCGTGGTCAACACAAATCAGAACGACGTATCGGCTCAATAGGCCTTCAGCAGGAATAAACATACAACACATACACAAATATGTATTTACAATTTTAAAAAATTAGAAAAAGATATATAGAATAATGTACTAAACAATATACTACAATAATATATGTATATGAATATATTTATCTCTGAATGACTTCTCCATATGTGAATATGATTGAGAGCATCTGGCAAGTGATCGCACATCATGGAGAGCTTATATAAAAAAAACGGTATAACATCATTTGAGACTGTGCTAAGACAAAACTTAGAAGAGAACATACTCATGAAAAAGGATGAAAAACCATGTGGACCAGTGGGCCTGACATGTTCATTCTGTGGCCGTGTGTGTTTGTCAAACATTGGTAGAATTAGCCACGAGAGAAGCTGTTCGACACAAACAAAACCTCAAACAAATACACAATAGCCTTTACTAGACTGTCTGAGAAGACGAAAAGGGCCATATAATATATATATCTATATATATATATATATATATATATATATATATATATATATATATATAATATATATAATGTAACACACTTAACCTGACAGCTGACTTCATGTGAGAGTCTTGAATCCTACTTTGATTGAGTCCTGATCGCAGACAGAGAGAGAGAGAGAGAGATAATATTGCGGCTCATATATATATATATATATATATATATATATATATATATATATGTATATATATAATATATATATATATATATATTACATTTTAAAAATATATACTACGTGTTTATTCTAGTGTATTATTATTATTATTATTTGTTTTTGTAGATACATATTTGTATGTGTGTTGTATGTTTGTTCCTGCTGAAGTCCTATTGAGCTGAAACGCACATCTGGTTTCTGTTGTCCATTTGTTACATGAAGCTTTAATTATATAGTTTTTTTTAAATTTTTGTTCTATATTTACTTTTGTTCATTTCTCCTCACCAGTAGCTTTACTGCAGCTTTACGGCATGTGTATGCTTTTATGTGCATTGAATTGATTCACAGGTTTCCTTAGGAAGTTACCAAACTTCTTTACGACTATCGATGCTGATCGATGCTGAACACAAGCATGTATTGACTTGAACTAATTATTTTTCCGGAGAAATCCCATGCGCTATCAACATTGTCTGCAAATTATCTCTCAAAATACTACATCACCTTTGTGGTGTTTGTTAACTTTGGTGTAAATGTATGTCATTCTTTCTGAAATATGGGAGCCGTGATAGCTCATTGGTTAGTGAACTGGACTACAATGGACAAGAGGTAGGGTTCGATTCCTTCTGACGGCTTTCGGGTTCACCCAGCCGGAATTGGTACCTGATTTTTTTCTGGGAAAGTAAAGCGGTACGGGCGTAATACCGACTACATTACCCTAAAAACGATGTGCCGAGGGTCTGTAAAATTTATGGTTACTAACACCATATTCCTATAGGACACTTGGCGTGACGGGGGTGCTTTACTTTACTTAGTTTTTTTCTTAAATATGTTATTTCATGTCTTTAAGGTGCGAGTGGCCGTGCGGCTAAAACCACTGTTTCTCTGGCTAAAAAGCCGACGTACTGTGTTCGAAGCTCGCGGTAGACAGAACGGATTTTTTCTATCGGGGGTGAAATAAAAATCCCGAGTCTCACACGTCGTGGCGACTGCTTTGACCAAGCGGCCTTTATCCCTCTGGTTCTGTCGTGAGGCCCCCCCACCTCCCCTTCTCCAACATACACCAGCAATGGTAATTTGTGTGGTAAAAACAGTTAAAAAAAAAAAAAGTACGTCGTTGAGGTTTAAGAATCAACATATGTTTCATATGGATATGCTAGATAATCTTAACCTGTTCGTTAGATTCAAAGATTTTTTTTTCTTTCTTGATGATTCTGTGGGACATTCTGTGTATCTTTCTGTGTGATTATGTCAAAGCACTGAGTAATTATTTATAATTTTCGCAGTTATTGAGTTTTTTTTTTCACTTTTTTTCCTAACTTTATAATTTCGCTTTGTTCTTTGTCTGTGATGCTCTCTCCAATTACTAAATTTCTAGAGAATGTTGTTTCAAAAAGTTAAACTGCCGTTGCATGTTCTTCGAGTATTTTTAAATTCCGGTTGTCTTGACCTGACGGTGATTCACTCCCTTGATAGCTGAAAGATTTATTCTTTCTGTGAAATGTCTCTTTTTGTTACTAGATCCATTTCGGCTTCGAGATTATTCAGCAATATCTTTGATGATTTCTTTTTGAGTTTCCTCTGAGTGTTTTCTTCTTATGCTTTTTATGTAGAAATGAAAGCTCGGCTTTTGTCTGTCTTGTGTGATGTTTTCACTTCGCTTTCTGTTGATATTCTTTGTTATTTTCACCGTTTCTCTTATACACTTTGGGGGATCGAAGCAGCCACAATGATTAAGTTTAGTTCTTTTGACAACTTCAGTCATTATCGTGTTCTTTAATTGCATACGTCACACAATGTGAAATCCTGTCAGTCAGTTTTAACCATCTTTTAAAAATCAATTTTATAACATAATCCACCCTCTGAAACGAAACAAACCGCATTCTTAAAAACCTAGAAGCTATATATATATATATATTGTTGCGGTTTCCTCATATTCCAAGTCCATGGGGGACTGGTTGGTCTCAAGTCAAGACACCGGTCTCAAGACAGAGAGGTTGTGGGTTCAAATCTCGGCTACACCGGTTGGGATTTTTATTTATGATTTCTCTCTGCGGCAACCACCCCTTGTTTTCAGCATGGCTGGTATTATGCCCGTGCCGTTTTACCTTCCCAGAAAAAAATTTGGTACCCATTTAAGGTTGGGTGAATCTGGAAGCCATCGATCAGTATTGAACCCGACCTCTTGTCCTTTGTAGTCAGGTTCTCTAACCACTGAGCTATTGCGGCTCCCCATTATCATGGGATGCTTTTTCATTTATTTTCTAACTCTGCAACTCTTTTCTACCCAGTTCCTACCTCGAGCTCTGCGCATTCTTCTTTATTTTTCTTTATCTTTTGTGGTATACCATCACAAGACATTTATTTTAGGTTAACAAACCATTTTGTTTGTCGGTCTATGCAGTTCAATATATCTTCCCAGACGGAAAGATGTTAAAGAGTTGTAATTATTGTATCTTATTTATTTCTCTTGTTATTTTATAGTTGGATTCAGAGCACATCACATTGATCACAACGTTAATCATGACAGACTATTTTCAGAACACATAAATCATAGTCATGTTTATTAACTTCTATTATTCTTGGCACGTGATACAATATAGAGGATGCACTTCTCTTGAATTAATGTTCGTTAATTCTGGACGTTCAGAGACTATCGCCGGTGACTATTGAACAGTCCATAAGCCCATGGGCATAACTTGTTATTCTATCACTAACTACTGATGATCGCTATCATATGTCACTACTATAGTCTATTAAGAGCTCAGTGGTTAGTGAACTGGACTACCACGGACAAGGGGTAGGGTTCGATCCCAACCGACGGCTTCCGGGTTCACCCAGCCTTAAATGAGTACCGGATTTTTATGGGAAAGTAAAGCAGCACGGCGTAATACTGACCACATTACCCCAAAATCATGTGCTGAAGGTCTGTAAAATATAGGGTCAATAACACCATATTTCCCTATACGCCACTTGGCGTGACGGGGGTACTTTACTTTTTTTTTATAGTCTATTAAGAAGTGGATGCAGGCTAAGTTACCTGCCCCATCTTTCATACACGTTTACTGTTACAAAGAGATGGGAAGATACAATCGAAGAATGGACCTGCCTTGATTTCACAAATACTTGGAGAGTGACTAATACATTAAACATGATATTAAGCAGCCAAATCTGTAGAGAGGCGAGACAAACTATGACGTTTCGACAAAATCCTTCATCAGGTACGAGAGAATTAATATTTATACAAGAACAGACACGATGTGAAAAGCACTACTTTATCACAAATGTAAACGCAGAAATTAAACATTGATTTGAACAAAGAAAACGGCGGAACAGGAAGAGTGGTCAGGATTTAACGTGCGCTGTTTGTCACAAAATAGTTAGTCAATAAGACAGGCAGGATCTCGAGGGTCGAGAAGGAGCCATATATAGTAAAGAAAAAAATTGAAACGGTCTCATGAGGATAAACGAAGGAAGAGAGTGGAAGAGGAGGGCGGAGATTAAGGATGGGAAATGCCCAAACGGATTATGAATCGGTTCTCCAAAGCGAACAGACTCTAGGTGTCAGAGAGGCAAAAGACGGTATCAGTAACTTGGAAATCATTAGAGGTATAATAGCCAGGAGATTTTCTTCCGAAAGGCAGGGTTATATGATGAGAAGGGAGGGCAGAAATGAAGAAAGGAAGAGAAAAAAAGAAGAAGCATGGGGAAAAGAAAGGAGCGTTAAAGGAAAGAAGGAAAGGAGAGAGGAAGGGAGGGGGAATGAAGGAAGGAATGAAGGAAGGAAGGAAGGAAGGAAGGAAGGAAGGAAGGAAGGAAGGAAGGAAGGAAGGAAGGAAGGAAGGAAGGAAGGAAGGAAGGAAGGAAGGAAGGAAGGAAGGAAGGAAGGAAGGAAGGAAGGAAGGAAGGAAGGAAGGAAGGAAGGAAGGAAGGAAGGAAGGAAGGAAGGAAGGAAGGAAGGAAGGAAGGAAGGAAGGAAGGAAGGAAGGAAGGAAGGAAGGAAGGAAGGAAGGAAGGAAGGAAGGAAGGAAGGAAGGAAGGAAGGAAGGAAGGAAGGAAGGAAGGAAGGAAGGTGGGGCAACAACTAAGAATGTCTGAAGGCCGAAGAGGTTGATAACCATATCTTTGTATCTCTCTCGACACCCGAATGAGTACAAGATGAAATGAAGAAACAAAGAAAGCAGTCAGAAAGAATACCTGTTACATGTTGAATAAAAAATTAAATATCCACACAATAGTTTAATATTAAAATTTGTTTGAAGCACCAGTCATTTATTTTATAAAACATAACACGGCAATGAGAAATGCACAAAATATGAAAGATTGCTGCTATTGCTACATGAAGAAGGTCAGAATCGACATTTTAAAAAAAAGGAAACAAATGCCACAGATAGATATAATTGAAGCATACTAGCAAAGATCGTACACAAAAAAACAAGACAAAAACATGGTGAGGAAAGATAAGACGCAACAATGAAAACAACAAAAACGACTTCCGTTTCCCATTCAAATACATGCGTTCAACATGTAGCAATGAAAGGACTACTAAGATTTGACAAATTCTTGAGTGATTTTCGTTGGGACATCGATATTTCTGTGAAGATAGGAAAGCATATTATTAACATTATATTATTAAGCAATACATAATTTAGATACAAAATTGCAATACAAACTTTAAAATAGAACTAACGTGCATTTAATTTCAAATTAAACACAAGTTATAAATCAGTTATAATACAAAACAACAATTTACAAGTAACTTATCAACAGAAAATTATCAACTAAACACGAAGAATTAAGTAACAAGAAAAAAAAATGATATTCCCAAACAAAATCTTGTTTAGAGAATTAAAAAATGAAATCATCATCATCATCATCATTGAGTGCCGTCTCCTCTTTGGAGTGTGGCTACTAAGGAGCGCCATTCCGCTCTGTCTCTTGGTTTGATAGATCATGTTGTCTTAGACTGACTTGTCCATCTTTTGATGTTGCTCGTCCATGTTAGTTTTTGGTCTGTCTCTTTTACCTTGTATTTTCCCTTCCAAAATATTTTTAGCAGGCTGCTGTGTCTTTTAATATGCCCCCAAAATCTCGTTTGTCAAGTTCGAAAAAATGAAATACCAACACTTTATTTCGCAAATAAAAGTAAAATACAATACGATATACAATAATTTATATTCCACTCGTCCACTAAAGAAATAAGAGATGATTATTGTAAAAAAAAAAAAGTGTCTCAAATTAGAATTTATCATTTCTTAAAAATTAAAATGCAAATGAAATAACACTATCATCTTTTAAACAAGAATTAATTAATTATAATTTTAGAGAATGTAAAGTACGGAGTGTTATTTTTTTACCTGCAAAAAAAAAAAAAAAAACAGCCGATTTTTTTCCATTTTTTTCCCCCAGTGAAATGGAAATATAATCCACTTTGTCCACCAATCAAAACTCACACCAAATTGTGCAGGCTTTTTTTTCTTAATTGGCCGCGTTGAAGGCCAAATTTGTATCACGTTTTAAATGGAATTGGGCTCTTATCCAGGATTTGACCCATCAACAAGTTATCTTAATGCTGAGAAATCCAGTGACGTTCATTATTCTAGTGGAATGTCAAAGACGGGATATAAAATGTGCCAAATTGAGCAAAACAAATCTCTTTAAATCCCCATTTACACTATTTTTTAGAAGAAAGTCGACATTTTCATAGAGGCGGAGCTAAAGTATTTGACACCCAATAAAACTCGCTTCTATTATATTTATTTTATTTCTCGTTAGGACCGCTTCTACTTTACGGTGTACTTCTTTCATCTCTCTGGTATGCTTTTATTGATTTATTTATTCTTTTATTATCACTTAGCAGCAACTTCTTCATTCCTATATCTCGCCTTCTTCTTTGTATCATATTAATCACCTACTTCCTGCATCTTTCCTTCATTTGGTACATCTTTCTTCCCCTAGGATACAACACTATTCCCCTTAAACACAATCTTTCGACATAACCTTTCTTTCCTTTTCTGACACACTGACTTATTGTTTCGTTTTAAATGTTCATACTTTTATTCTTTCTTTAATATTCACATTGCTATTTGATACACAGTATCTTCTAAATAAGAGGTATCTTCTTTACTACACGCAGTATCTTCTTTATGACACGCAGTATCTTCTTTACACACAGTATCTTCTTGATGAGACACATTATCTTCTTTTTGATAAACAGTATATTCTTTATGATAAAAAGTATCTTCTTAATGATAAACAGTATCTTCTTTATGACATAAAGTATCTTCTTTATGACATAAAGTATCTTCTTTATGATAAACAGTAACTTCTTTAAGAGACACGGTATCTTCATTATGGAACACAGTATCTTCTTTATGACACACAGTATCTTCATTATGAAACAACGTATTTTCTTTATGACACACAGTATCTTCTTTATGAGACACAGTATCTTCTTTATGACACACAGTACCTTCTTTATGAGACAACGTATCTTCATATGACACACAGTATCTTCTTTATGACACACATTATCTTCTTTATGAGACAGTTTCTTTTTTATGACACACAGTATCTTCTTTATGAGACAGTTTCTTTTTTATGACACACAGTATCTTCTTTATGAGACACCGTATCTTCTTTATGACACACAGTACCTTCTTTATGAGTCACCGTATCTTCTTTATGACACACAGTATCTTCTTTATGAGACACAGTATCTTCTTTATGAGGTACAGTATCTTCTTTATGAGACAACGTATCTTCTTATGACACACAGTATCTTCTTTATGACACACAGTATCTTCTTTATGAGACACCGTATCTTCTTTATGACACACAGTACCTTCTTTATGAGACACCGTATCTTCTTTATGACACACAGTATCTTCTTTATGAGACACAGTATCTTCTTTATGAGGCACAGTATCTTATTTATGAGACAACGTATCTTCTTATGACACACAGTATCTTCTTTATGACACACAGTATCTTCTTTATGACACACAGTATCTTCTTTATGAGACAGTTTCTTTTTTATGACACACAGTATCTTCTTTATGAGACAGTTTCTTTTTTATGACACACAGTTTTCTTCTTTATGACACACCGTATCTTCTTTATGACACACAGTATCTTCTTTATGACACACAGTATCTTCTTTATGACACACATAATCTTTTTTATGACACACAGTATCTTCTTTATGACACTCATAATCTTCTTTATGACACACATAATCTTCTTTATGACACACAGTATCTTCTTTATGGCACTCAGAATCTTCTTTATGACACACAGTATCTTCCTTATGACACACAGTATCTTCTTTATGACACACAGTATCTTCTTTATGACACACAGTATCTTCTTTATGAGACACAATATCTTGTTTATAACACACAGTATCTTCTTTATGACACACAGTATCTTCTTTATGACACACAGTATCTTCTTTATGACACACATAATCTTCTTTATGACACACAGTATCTTCTTTATGACACTCAGAATCTTCTTTATGACACACAGTATCTTCTTTATGACACTCAGAATCTTCTTTATGACACACAGTATCTTCTTTATGACACTCAGAATCTTCTTTATGACACACAGTATCTTCTTTATGACACTCAGAATCTTCTTTATGACACACAGTATCTTCTTTATGACACTCAGAATCTTCTTTATGACACACAGTATCTTCTTTATGACACTCAGAATCTTCTTTATGACACACAGTATCTTCTTTATGACACTCAGAATCTTCTTTATGACACACAGTATCTTCTTTATGACACTCAGAATCTTCTTTATGACACACAGTATCTTCTTTATGACACTCAGAATCTTCTTTATGACACACAGTATCTTCTTTATGACACTCAGAATCTTCTTTATGACACACAGTATCTTCTTTATGACACTCAGAATCTTCTTTATGACACACAGTATCTTCCTTTCAATATAAAACACACAATTTCCTTACAATTTATTTCATTTGATACACCCACTTCTTTTTCTTATATTTAAGAACTATCTATTATTATAAATACCCACTCCATTAATTTGGTAATAGTATCTTTCTTTTGTTATCATCACCCACTCCATTAATTTGGTAATAGTATCTTTCTTTTGTTATCATCACCCACTCCATTAATTTGGTAATATTATCTTTCTTTTGTTATCATCACCCACTCCATTAATTTGGTAATAGTATCTTTCTTTTGTTATCATCACCCACTCCATTAATTTGGTAATAGTATCTTTCTTTTGTTATCATCACCCACTCCATTAATTTGGTAATATTATCTTTCTTTTGTTATCATCACCCACTCCATTAATTTGGTAATAGTATCTTTCTTTTGTTATCATCATCTACTTTTTTAATTCTGTAAGAACATCTCTCTAAATTTAGCCGCGATAGCTCACTGATTAATGAAACTGCAAAGGACAAAGATGTCGGGTTCCATCCTGATTGACAGCTTTTTGTTTCCATCCTTAAATAGGTACCTGATTTTTCTGGGGAAGTAAAGCGGCACGGGTGTAATACCGACAATTTTACCCCAAAAATAATGTACCGAAGGTCTATAAAAATTATGCTCACTAACTTCATATTCCCCATATGTCACTTGCTGTGACGGGGCTCTTCAATTTTTACTCTCTCTACACGTCATTATCTGCGAATCATAAAAAAGCATGTACTGGCAACAAACAGCAGCTATACGAATTAACAACCAAACAGGACAATTCCAATATATAAAGCAAGGAGTCAGACAAGGCTGTGTTCTGTCACCGGATTTGCTTTCACTTTACGGCGAATATATTATGAGGTCAATAGTAGACAAAAAAGGAATTGAAGTCAACGGTCTTAACATAAATAATTTGCGATATGCAGATGACACAGTCTTAATAGCAGAGACAGAGAATAAACTACAAGAAATGATAGACATAATAGTAAAAGAAAGCAACAAGAAAGGTCTCAGTCTGAATAGTAAGAAAACAGAAGTAATGGTTATATCGAAGAAACAATCCCCACCATCATGCAGCATAAAAATAAACGAGACAAATCTGAAACAAGTGCAACGTTTCAAATACTTGGGCACAATAATTACATCAGATGGGAGATGCACCACAGAAATAAAAAGCAGAATAGCTCAGGCCAAAATAGCATTTCAGAACATGAAAAATATCTTATGCAACAAATCTATGTCAACAGAAGTGAGAAAGAGAGTTCATCTGTGCTATATAGAACCAATTCTGACCTATGGAAGCGAATCATGGACAGTAGACAAACAAATGAAAAGACGATTAGAGGCCCAGAGATGGGATTTCTCAGAAGAATGTTGAAAGTTCCCTGGACAGCTAAAAAGACCAATGAGGAAGTTCTCAATGAGGCCAACACAAAAAGGGAGCTCTTAAAAAACATCAGAAAGAAGCAATCAACATTTTTCGGGCATGAGAAGAGGAAAGTTGGAATACTTGGTTACAACTTGCAAAATAAAAGGTAAGAGAGATCGCGGGCGACAAAAAGAGAAAATACTGGATAGCTTGGTGTCATGGCATGGAAAACAGTCAACAACAGAACTGATACGATGCACTGTAGATAGAAGATTGTGGAGGGACATGATCGCCTACGCCAACCGGTATGGCACATAATGATGACACGTCATTATAAAAATTGTTTGTTGAATTTTCTATAAACCGTTCTCTATATAATATTATAAACACACTCTCTTTACTTATAACCACATTATAATCACATTTAGAACAAACTGGGTTTAACTTTTGTCTCCACTATCTTCTCTTACACTTCCCAATCTTTACCTTCCATGTGATGCGCTCATGTCTAAACCGTTAGCATAAAGTATCATGCCCGCTGGTGATCATGTCTCTCCACAACTTTCAATCACGATAGCTCTTTATAATTTCTGTTGTTGACCTTTTGCCAAGCCATTCTCTTAATCTGTCTGGTATCTTTTGTCTTTGCTTCCCTCTATTTCTTCGTCCCTCAACTTTCCCAGTTTTTACAATATATTCCAACTGTTCCCTTCTCAGTACATGGCCAAAAAAATTATTGTTTCTTCTTAATATTGGATATTAGCTCTCTTTTTGTTTTGCCCTCTTACAAAACGATTTCTAACATTCTTCTGTCAAACTACATTTCTACAACCTCTAGTGATTTTCTTGTTTGTTGTCCTATTGTCCATGATTCACATCCATATGTTAAGACTGACTCTACATAACATTTAAGATCTATTTTTCTTGTTTCTATTATCAAAAATGGATTGCACAGTATCCTCTTAATATTTTGGAAAGCTGCTTTTGCCTGATCCGTTCTACATCCCACCTCTGTTGTACATCTTCCATCTGAGGTTAACAATGTTTCCAGACTTTTAAATTCACTTATCTGTTTTACCTATCTTTTTCTTTGTTGCTACCATTACTTCTGTCTTTTTGCTTTTAAAGCCGAGTCCTTTATCTTTGCCATCCTTCATTATAATGTCTAACACTTCCTGTAACTCATTTTCACTCTTAGCGATTAAGACTGTATCATCAGCATACCTTAGTTTATTTATATTATGACCTCCGATTATTATTCCAGGCATGCCCCTTATGCTTCTTAAAATAATATCACTATACATATTAAATAAATCTGGTGACAGTACACAACTTTGCCAAACACCCTGTGTTATTTTTTGAAACATTCCCAGTTGATTTCCAGTTCTTATGGCCGCTGTTTTTTTGCATGTTCTTTACTTTTCATGTAATTCACCCATGTCTCAATACTGGTATTTATTTCTTAATATTCAACCAAATTGATTATCAACATGTAAAGATTTTTTAGAATATTATTTCACGTGAGAAATATTCTCTGATGCATTAGCTTTCGTTGTAATGAGATGAGATACAAGTCACATGAAAGAGGCATTAAAAAAAAAGATTTCATAAAAGAATAACATAAATGATCGTAACACAAATTATGCTCACATGTAACAGATCTAGTCTGTAACTATCCATAGCAAATGTTAAAAAGATAAAAAAGATAAATTATAAGACAGACAGACAGACAGACAGACAGACAGACAGACAGACAGACAGACAGACAGACAGACAGACAGACAGACAGACAGACAGACAGACAGACAGACAGACAGACAGACAGACAGACAGACAGACAGACAGACAGACAGACAGACAGACAGACAGACAGACAGACAGACAGACAGACAGACAGACAGACAGACAGACAGACAGACAGACAGACAGACAGACAGACAGACAGACAGACAGACAGACAGACAGACAGACAGACAGACAGACAGACAGACAGACAGACAGACAGATCACCCACAGTCTTTCTCGGAAAAGAGAATTTTCACTTTAAATAATTTTGAGAATTAAAGCCCTTGAAAATGTGGATTTATAGATAAAGGGGAGGTAAGCAGACAGTAAATATTGAATAAGCTGAAGGAGGTCAAGACGACCATCAAACTGAGCTGAGTGAGGTCAGTGACCCAAAGCTGACGTCATGTATCAGCGAAGAACAAAGTTGATTAAGACCCTGCTCCACTTCACAGATGTGCTCCTGAAAACAGAATATCCAGTCTGGCTAAGAGAACTTGGGTCGAAGTGGAAGGGCAAACCTGTACTCAAAAATGTCGTCCTGAAGTCAGATGTGTTGGGCCAAAAGCTCCGAAATATCCCATGCTAGAGAGAAAGAGAGGGATAGGATATATATATATATATATATATATATATATATATATATATATATATATATATGATTGCATATATTTCATATACATGTATATATATATAAGAGAGATAGATAGAGATAGGTGGAGATAGATAGATAGACAGAGAGAGAGAGATAAGTGGAGAGAAATGGAGAGATGGAGAGAGATGGGATAGAGCGCTCAATGCAAAGAATGAACTTTTAAAAACACGTTCAATAAAGGAAATGAGATCGTTTGGACACATGAAAGGACACATTCACTTAATGACATGCATCGTAGAACTGAAGACACAAGCTGGATAAGACAAAAGTAGACAAAGACGAAAGTGGGCCCACAACATCAAGAGGTGGGGTTTGTAACAGCGAGTACCAATCAAAACAAGAGACAGGATGCAATAGGTTTCATTTTAATCAACATTCGTAACGGAGACGGCACATTGTTGATGCGTAGCCGGTGATGTTTCCAGCTACCACGTATGTAATGTTTACTTGCAAAATATCCGCATCTTCGTCGCCTGAGTCTGGCATTGTTTTCCAACTCGGCTAATTGGGTTTGTGTTATTTTATTTTTCTTTACTTTTACATGCTAGACGCGGTAAGTGCAGCCTCAAGCTATGTATACCAAGGAGGGATCAAGTCATTCTACTTAGCCTACGCACTGGCCACAACAGAGTGAGAAACCACATGTTCGCCAAACTCAAAATATGAACTACCAGCCAATGCCACTGTAGACAAATAATAATACATGGATATTATTATAGAGGGGAGTCGTGATAATTCAGTGGGTAGTGAACTGGACTACAAATGACAAGAGGTATGGTTCGATCCCAACCGACGGCTTCCGGGTTCACCCAGCCTTAAATGGGTCCCGGATTTTTTTCTGGGAAAGTAAAGCGGCACGGGCGTAATACCGACCACTTTACCCCACAAAAAATGTGCTGAAGGTCTGTAAAATTTATGGCCACTAACACCATATTCCTTATACGTCACTTGGCGTTACGGAGGCACTTTGCCTTTACTAAAGGAAAAATATACCAGATAGCTTAAGAGAATGGCTTCGCAGAAGGTCAGCAACAGAAATGATAAATAACTGTCGAGATCGAAAGTTGTGGAGAGAAATTATCGTCTACGCCAGCAGGCATGGTACTTGATGATGACAAGGAAAGGTTTGAAGTGTCATAAAGTAGCCAACATTAGAAAGTTTCTTTTCTTAGGATAGGATTCATCAACAAACGTTTCGACTTTAAAAGTCTTCATCAGAGGACACACAATGCAAAAAAATGCATCATGCTCTATATAGAACTCGATGCATAACCAAATGAAAGAGAGAATGCTTTTAATTGAACCTCGGTTGTAAGTGGTTAGTTCATTCGCTTCCATATCATATTGGTCATCGTCAAATTACCACAGTGCCGGATATTTGTTGTACCATCAAGGCTCCGGTGTTCACCCAGTCTATAAAAAATACTTACCAGAGTTTTTTTTCTGGAAAGTAAAGACAGCTGAAGGTTATAGCGAACACATCACCCACAAATGTTCTTGGAAACTATAGTCACTAACATTATTTTTTACTACACGTCAGCAGGGCAGGGGAGGGAAGTTTCACTTTATTTACATTTACTTTTATGGAGTATAACAGTGTGGGTTTTCTTCATTCATTCCTTATCTGCCGTTCAGCGTCGAGGGTAGAGATAGCTTGCTATAATTATTATTATTATTATTTCCACTGTCTTATGTTTTTGAGTATTTCTAGAATTCAGTCTTTTCAACGCATTTCATTCAAATCATCGTATTAGTGACCTAACTATGATGTTAGTGAACTAACTATGATGTTAGTGAACTAACTATGATGTTAGTGACCTAACTATGATGTTAGTGAACTAACTATGCTGTTAGTGAAAGAACTATGCTGTTAGTGAAAGAACTATGATGTTAGTGAACTAACTATGATGTTAGTGACCTAACTATGATGTTAGTGACCTAACTATGCTGTTAGTGACCTAACTATGATGTTAGTGAACTAACTATGATGTTAGTGCCCTAACTATGCTGTTAGTGACCTAACTATGATGTTAGTGAACTAACTATGATGTTAGTGAACTAATTATGCTGTTAGTGAATTAACTATGATGTTAGTGAACTAACTATGATGTTAGTGAACTAACTATGCTGTTAGTGAAAGAACTATGATGTTAGTGAACTAACTATGCTGTTAGTGAAAGAACTATGATGTTAGTGAACTAACTATGATGTTAGTCAACTAACTATGCTGTTAGTGAACTAACTATGCTGTTAGTGAACTAACTATGCTGTTAGTGAACTAACTATGATGTTAGTGAACTAACTATGCTGTTAGTGAACTAACTATGATGTTAGTGAAATAATTATGCTGTTAGTGAACTAACTATGCTGTTAGTGAACTAACTATGCTGTTAGTGAACTAACTATGCTGTTAGTGAACTAACTATGCCGTTAGTGAACTAATTATGCTGTTAGTGAACTAACTATGATGTTAGTGAAATAACTATGATGTTAGTGAAATAACTATGATGTTAGTGAAATAACTATGATGTTAGTGAAATAACTATGATGTTAGTGAACTAACTATGCCGTTAGTGAAATAACTATGATGTTAGTGAACTAACTATGATGTTAGTGAAATAACTATGATGTTAGTGAACTAACTATGCCGTTAGTGAACTAACTATGCTGTTAGTGAACTAACTATGATGTTAGTGAAATAACTATGATGTTAGTAAAATAACTATGATGTTAGTGAACTAACTATGATGTTAGTTAACTAACTATGATGTTAGTGAACTAACTATGCCGTTAGTGAACTAACTATGCTGTTAGTGAACTAACTATGATGTTAGTGAAATAACTATGATGTTAGTGAACTAACTATGCTGTTAAAGACCTAACTATGATGTTAGTGACCTAACTGTGCTGTTATTGAATGCTGTTAGTGACCTAACTATGCTGTTAGTGACCTAACTGTGCTGTTATTGAATGCTGTTAGTGACCTAACTATGCTGTTATTGAATGCTCTTAGTGACCTAACTATGCTATTAGTGACCTAACTGTGCTGTTACTGAATGCTCTTAGTGACCTAACTATGCTATTAGTGACCTAACTGTGCTGTTATTGAATGCTCTTAGTGACCTAACTATGCTATTAGTGACCTAACTGTGCTGTTATTGAATGCTGTTAGTGACCTAACTATGCTGTTAGTGACCAGAGCATATTTTTTGTGTAGTATTGTCGTTATCACACCAGGCGAAATTTACTTTCCATATAATCTCTTGCATCCATTACTAAAGACTGTGTGAGCATTGCTAATTCCGAAAAAGTCCATTCTTGTGTGAATGGAACGCAGACTCTTTTTATCAGGAAGAGAAACGCACTATTCACTCAGCCAAAGAGACTCGTAGTCCAGCTATTTAATTTGATTGTTTTGCTGTATACTCTGTTGAGCTGGTGATTCATTTCACATTATTTCTCCACTTTACATTTTACACATGAAAGCTGGCCACACACATTCACCTGACTCATTCTAGTCCAGATTTTTAGAATGTGACGTCAAAATAGAAGGAAAGAGAGGTCGCGGACGACAAAGAGAGAAAATACTGGATAGCTTGGTGTCATGGCATGGAAAACAGTCAACAACAAAACTGATACGATGCACTGTAGATAGAAGATTGTGGAAGGACATGATCGATTACGGCAACCGGTATGGCACATGATGATGATGACGTCAAAGATTGGCGTTGATTGGCGATGTTGATGTTGAAGAGAGTTGTATCTGTTGACAGGTTTTTGGAATATCATCGCAGTCATCATCATGTATCAGATCTAAGATTCATTAATAAGGGATATCAACAAAAGATAAAGAAACAAAGTTGAACGCTTTTGAAAATAAATGTGTAACAAAAAAAATACTTGGTATAGCGTGGAGCGAATTCTAAACAAACAAGGAAATATGTCACCAATCGCCATACTGCTTGGGTGAGTCGATCATGCCCTTTTACAATTCTCGGTCATTAGCGCATCGTACTAGTTCTATTGTTGGTTGTTTACCCATGCCATGATAGTAAGTTATCTAGTATCTGATCTCGTTTTCGTTCGCGATCTATCTATCTATCTTTCGTTCGCCTGAAGTATTGTCTATATCTGCAATGTCGTTTCCTGTATACATTTTACTGTCTTTTGTAATTCTTGCAGTGGCCCATATAGTTTTGTCGGTAGTGTTGTATCTATGGGCCAATGGATTTTTCCCCAGTCTACTATATTCAGTGCAGTCTTGAAGTATGTGTTCAGCAGTCTGGGGCGCCTGTCCACATGTACAAGTAATTGAGGTGCCGATCTTGAATTTTGTATACATGTGACTATGGAGTCGATTGTGTCCTGTTCTGAGGCGTATAATGATAACTTGTTCATATCTATTCATATTATGAAAGGCATCCTGATTTGGGGCTTGTTGTCCTCTGATTGATTTGATTATCTGTTTCTTATGATGGTATGTAACCGGTATATCTAGTTGTGTGCCTGTTGAACCTTCCTTTGCCAACTGATCTGCTTTCTTATTTCCTGGTATTCCACAGTGAGATGGGATCCACTGCAGGGCAACCATGTGGTGCTTGCAGAGTTCAGTCAATAAGGTCTGCAGATGTGGTAATTTTCTGGATTGTAGTGCCTGGAGAGCTGATCTTGCATCTGTCAAAAACACTACAGGTTGTGGGCTAAGATTACTGTTCAGCAGTTTTTCTATTGCCAACTTTATTGCTTGTATTTCTGCATCATAATTGTGACAATATTTCCCTGTTGCTATTTTATTCATATTCCTGGTGTTATTTAGGTACTCTTTATATGCACCTGCTCCCCCATTCTTCGTTCGCGATGTCATCATCACCAAGTACCGGGCCTGCTGCCGTAGGTGATCATGTCTCTCCACAACTTTCGATCTCGACAGTTATTTATCATCTCTGTTGTTGACCTTCTGCCAAGCCATTCTCTTCAGCTGTCTGTTATTTTTTCTCTTTGCTTCCCTCTATCTCTTCGTCCCTCAATTTTACCAGTTGGTACAATATATTCCAGTTCTCATTACATGGCCCAAAAATGATGATTGTTTCTTCCTAATATTGGAAATTAGCTCTCTTTTTGCTGTGACCTTTTTCAGAACATGATCATTAATTTTCTTAGCTTAGTTCGCGATCTAAAATAAAATAATATACACAAATATTACTAATATCATAATAAAAAGAGGGATAACAAGTAAATGTGTTAATGATTTGGCAATAAAAGTACAAAGTTTAATCATTTGAATCATCATACACAACACCGATTTATGTAGGCGATCTTTTCCTTCCACAATTCTCTGTCCACAATCTTCTTCTTCTACCTTTTTACCTCCCAGTGGATCATAGGTCTTCAACAAACACTTTCCAAGTAGTTCCGTTGTTTGAAATTCTTTTAAGATCATTCCATGTCTTCCCCATCATCTTGATCTCTGCTTCTATCTGTCATCTCCATGAATTCCGTGGTCTTCCTCTTTGTCTTTTTCTCTGGGGATTCCAAAAAGGGGCCTGTTGTGTAATACTCTCAGTTGGCTTCCTCAGTGTGTGTCCTATCCAGCGCCATCGTCTTCGCCGTATCTCTTTATCCACTGGTATTTGACTGGTACATTTCCATAATTCTATTTTAGTGATTTTGTCCTGCCATTTCCATCCTTTTATTGTGCTTAAGCATCCATTAATGGAAGTTGTAGCTTCGTGATTGCCAATTTTGTTGTTCTCCATGTTTCACAGCCATATAATAGGACCGACTTAACATTTGAGTCGAACATTTTTATTTTTGTATTTAACCTATTTTTTAAAAATATTTCCATATATTTCCCAGTGCAACGAAAGCTCCTCTTGCTTTTGATATCCTTATTTTGGTATCATTTTCTGTTCCTCCCTCTTTATCTATATTACTGCCCAGGTATATGTAAGATTGTACGTCTAGTAGAGGTATTTCTCCTAGTTTTATTTGGTTATTGCCAACTGTATTAATTCTCATAATGTTGGTCTTATCTCTTATCTCTATTAATCTTAAGTCCTAGCTGTTGTGATCTCTCATCAAGTATGCTCATTTTATCCAGCATCTGTTGACGGCTGTGTGATAGGAGAGCTATGTCATCATCAAAGTCTAAATCATCAAGTTGTTTGGACAGTGACCACTGGATTCCATTTCTGTTGTTTTGAGTTATTTTTATAATCAAATCCATGGTCAGTAGTAAGAGTAATGCAGACAGAAGGCATCCCTGCATTACCCCTGTTCTTATTTCAAATGCTTCTGTAAGCTGTCCTTCATGCACCACACTACATTTCGTTCCTTCATACATTGTTTTTATCAGGTTAATAAACTTTATGGGGATTCCGTAATGACTCAGCAACTTCCAAAGCATTCTTCTGTCTAAACTATCAAATGCCTTTTCGTAATCTATGAATCCAATATAAAGTGGGGATTTTAGTTCTAAACTTTGTTCAACTATTATACGTAGAGTAGTTATTTGATCAGCACATGATCTGTTCTTCCTAAATCCTGCTGGTCATCTCTCAAATGTTTCTCTATGGCATCTTTTAGTTCTATCCACAGTAAATCTAATCATTTATGGTGTTGACTGTTTTCCGTGCCATGACACCAAGTTATCTAGCATTTTCCCTGTTTGTCGTCCTCTATCTCATTCCCTCTATTTTGCCAGTTGTAACCAAGTATTCCACATATCATCTTCTTTAATTGTGCCCGAAAAATCCTGAATGTTTCCTTCTGATGTTTCTATGGATCTCCCTTTTTAGTATTGGCGTTTTTTTTTCAAAGAATACTGTCGTTGAACTTTTTAAGTGTCCAGTGAACTCTCAATATTCTTCTGAGAAATAATATTTTGAATACAAACACTAAATATCAATAGACAGCTACATATAACAGGAAAACATTCAGTGAGAAATATAGCCACAACTTAATGGATAGAGCGCTACTGAAAAAAAATCGGTGCAAAAAGGCCAGTAAATGTGAACTGAAATGACATAATTATTGTAAATATACAATGCCAAATAATAGGTTTCTGCTGAAATAAACATTGCAATCGAAAACAATCACGTCAGAGGGAATTACACGTGAGAGAGTTGAGTGCTGTTTTCAATCGTAACCCTAATTCAATTACACGATCTTCTAATCTTGCTAGGTAATGATCGAGCACACATCAAGGCCATAAGCTAGTTAGCGAGGTCTTTAGTTTCGATTCATCAGAGTGAGAGAAAGTAAACAAAAATAAGTGGGAGGTGGGGGAGTAAAAGAAGAGGTGTGTGAAAGAGTACAATGAGAATGGAACGAAAAAAAGAATGAAGAACAGAAAAGGTAAACTCGACGCTGAAAGGTTAATGAAGAAGGAAGAGAGAAAAGAGGCATAGATTCTATCCAGATAGTCTCTTCTAGAGACTGTGTGAGCAATGCCAATCAGACAAAAGTCGCTCCTTCTGGAAATCGAACACGACCTTTCTTATCAGGAAGAAGGCGCACTAATCACTCAGCCAAAGAGGCTCGTAGTCCAGCCATTTAACTTGTTTGTTTCTGTGTATTCTCTGTTGAGTATTCTCTGTTGAGTATTCTCTATTGAGATGGTACTAGTTTTTTTTTCAGTCTGCTGAAGGCCTATTGGCCAAAACGTCGTTTTACTTTTGTTTTTTGCTTTTTTCTCTCACCTACGTAGAGCTGTTACCATACCACTGTTTCCTGTTTTAAAAAAAAAACATTCATTATAGATTCTATCAGTGTTTTATGTTTTATTTATTGTTTTCATTTTAACCTAGTTACCACATTCAAGCATTTTATAGATTAACTTTCAATACTGACACTTATCTTTTACATTATATCATGTAATTACCCATTCATTTGCGGTGAAGCTAAATAATGACATATAACCCACAACAAATTGCAGCAGTAATGAGACAATACTTAGAGAATCAATAACCAACATTGCCATCCCGCGTTGCAAACAAATGATCCCATTAGCGTGTTGTATAATTACAGGGTTGCAACAAAATAAGAAGAATTTCCTTGTTTATTTGTGTCGACGATTAAAAAAAGTTTATGAATATATAGTGAATATAATTAGCTTTAAGCTGAAATGTTTAGTAAATGTATTTCCTATCATCACCAAGTACCGGGCCTGCTGGCGTAGGTGATCATGTCTCTCCACAACTTTCGATCTCGACAGTTATTTATCATCTCTGTTGTTGACCTTCTGCCAAGCCATTCTCTTCAGCTGTCTGTTATTTTTTCTCTTTGCTTCCCTCTATCTCTTCGTCCCTCAATTTTACCAGTTGGTACAATATATTCCAGTTCTCATTACATGGCCCAAAAATGATGATTGTTTCTTCCTAATATTGGAAATTAGCTCTCTTTTTGCTGTGACCTTTTTCAGAACATGATCATTAATTTTCTTAGCTTAGTTCGCGATCTAAAATAAAATAATATACACAAATATTACTAATATCATAATAAAAAGAGGGATAACAAGTAAATGTGTTAATGATTTGGCAATAAAAGTACAAAGTTTAATCATTTGAATCATCATACACAACACCGATTTATGTAGGCGATCTTTTCCTTCCACAATTCTCTGTCCACAATCTTCTTCTTCTACCTTTTTACCTCCCAGTGGATCATAGGTCTTCAACAAACACTTTCCAAGTAGTTCCGTTGTTTGAAATTCTTTTAAGATCATTCCATGTCTTCCCCATCATCTTGATCTCTGCTTCTATCTGTCATCTCCATGAATTCCGTGGTCTTCCTCTTTGTCTTTTTCTCTGGGGATTCCAAAAAGGGGCCTGTTGTGTAATACTCTCAGTTGGCTTCCTCAGTGTGTGTCCTATCCAGCGCCATCGTCTTCGCCGTATCTCTTTATCCACTGGTATTTGACTGGTACATTTCCATAATTCTATTTTAGTGATTTTGTCCTGCCATTTCCATCCTTTTATTGTGCTTAAGCATCCATTAATGGAAGTTGTAGCTTCGTGATTGCCAATTTTGTTGTTCTCCATGTTTCACAGCCATATAATAGGACCGACTTAACATTTGAGTCGAACATTTTTATTTTTGTATTTAACCTATTTTTTAAAAATATTTCCATATATTTCCCAGTGCAACGAAAGCTCCTCTTGCTTTTGATATCCTTATTTTGGTATCATTTTCTGTTCCTCCCTCTTTATCTATATTACTGCCCAGGTATATGTAAGATTGTACGTCTAGTAGAGGTATTTCTCCTAGTTTTATTTGGTTATTGCCAACTGTATTAATTCTCATAATGTTGGTCTTATCTCTTATCTCTATTAATCTTAAGTCCTAGCTGTTGTGATCTCTCATCAAGTATGCTCATTTTATCCAGCATCTGTTGACGGCTGTGTGATAGGAGAGCTATGTCATCATCAAAGTCTAAATCATCAAGTTGTTTGGACAGTGACCACTGGATTCCATTTCTGTTGTTTTGAGTTATTTTTATAATCAAATCCATGGTCAGTAGTAAGAGTAATGCAGACAGAAGGCATCCCTGCATTACCCCTGTTCTTATTTCAAATGCTTCTGTAAGCTGTCCTTCATGCACCACACTACATTTCGTTCCTTCATACATTGTTTTTATCAGGTTAATAAACTTTATGGGGATTCCGTAATGACTCAGCAACTTCCAAAGCATTCTTCTGTCTAAACTATCAAATGCCTTTTCGTAATCTATGAATCCAATATAAAGTGGGGATTTTAGTTCTAAACTTTGTTCAACTATTATACGTAGAGCAGTTATTTGATCAGCACATGATCTGTTCTTCCTAAATCCTGCTGGTCATCTCTCAAATGTTTCTCTATGGCATCTTTTAGTTCTATCCACAGTAAATCTAATCATTTATGGTGTTGACTGTTTTCCGTGCCATGACACCAAGTTATCTAGCATTTTCCCTGTTTGTCGTCCTCTATCTCATTCCCTCTATTTTGCCAGTTGTAACCAAGTATTCCACATATCATCTTCTTTAATTGTGCCCGAAAAATCCTGAATGTTTCCTTCTGATGTTTCTATGGATCTCCCTTTTTAGTATTGGCGTTTTTTTTTCAAAGAATACTGTCGTTGAACTTTTTAAGTGTCCAGTGAACTCTCAATATTCTTCTGAGAAATAATATTTTGAATACAAACACTAAATATCAATAGACAGCTACATATAACAGGAAAACATTCAGTGAGAAATATAGCCACAACTTAATGGATAGAGCGCTACTGAAAAAAAATCGGTGCAAAAAGGCCAGTAAATGTGAACTGAAATGACATAATTATTGTAAATATACAATGCCAAATAATAGGTTTCTGCTGAAATAAACATTGCAATCGAAAACAATCACGTCAGAGGGAATTACACGTGAGAGAGTTGAGTGCTGTTTTCAATCGTAACCCTAATTCAATTACACGATCTTCTAATCTTGCTAGGTAATGATCGAGCACACATCAAGGCCATAAGCTAGTTAGCGAGGTCTTTAGTTTCGATTCATCAGAGTGAGAGAAAGTAAACAAAAATAAGTGGGAGGTGGGGGAGTAAAAGAAGAGGTGTGTGAAAGAGTACAATGAGAATGGAACGAAAAAAAGAATGAAGAACAGAAAAGGTAAACTCGACGCTGAAAGGTTAATGAAGAAGGAAGAGAGAAAAGAGGCATAGATTCTATCCAGATAGTCTCTTCTAGAGACTGTGTGAGCAATGCCAATCAGACAAAAGTCGCTCCTTCTGGAAATCGAACACGACCTTTCTTATCAGGAAGAAGGCGCACTAATCACTCAGCCAAAGAGGCTCGTAGTCCAGCCATTTAACTTGTTTGTTTCTGTGTATTCTCTGTTGAGTATTCTCTGTTGAGTATTCTCTATTGAGATGGTACTAGTTTTTTTTTCAGTCTGCTGAAGGCCTATTGGCCAAAACGTCGTTTTACTTTTGTTTTTTGCTTTTTTCTCTCACCTACGTAGAGCTGTTACCATACCACTGTTTCCTGTTTTAAAAAAAAACATTCATTATAGATTCTATCAGTGTTTTATGTTTTATTTATTGTTTTCATTTTAACCTAGTTACCACATTCAAGCATTTTATAGATTAACTTTCAATACTGACACTTATCTTTTACATTATATCATGTAATTACCCATTTATTTGCGGTGAAGCTAAATAATGACATATAACCCACAACAAATTGCAGCAGTAATGAGACAATACTTAGAGAATCAATAACCAACATTGCCATCCCGCGTTGCAAACAAATGATCCCATTAGCGTGTTGTATAATTACAGGGTTGCAACAAAATAAGAAGAATTTCCTTGTTTATTTGTGTCGACGATTAAAAAAAGTTTATGAATATATAGTGAATATAATTAGCTTTAAGCTGAAATGTTTAGTAAATGTATTTCCTATCATCACCAAGTACCGGGCCTGCTGGCGTAGGTGATCATGTCTCTCCACAACTTTCGATCTCGACAGTTATTTATCATTTATGT